>CM068303.1:38045083-38270030 GCA_034768395.1 Linum lewisii
CACATGTCTTAAGAACAGCTATAATCAGGGAAGCGCAATCAGAGTTCAAAAATTCAAACCGACATTTTTAGAAAGTCAACATTAAGTCATATTGAACCCTAATCATGGCAAGACTATCACAACTTGGAAATTGACGGCATCATACGATTTCAAATGGCGGCACGATAATATGAACAGGAATAAACACTGATGACAGCCAAACGATCAATAACAAGTCAACGGCAAATCCGGTATATCTCGCAAGTCAACAAAACAACGAATCAATCGTATGCATAGCAACACATGACCAAATGATGTGGAAATTAAGCACGGAACTCCCTAAGCATCCTGGAACAGTTCTATAAGTTCAGTCAGTCCTAGTTCACACGAAACAGTCGGCACGCAAAACGAGGTAAACGAAAAGTCAACCGAAAGTCAACCCCGACGAAATTCAGCAATCCATATGTCAAAAGATTCGTATTGAAAATTTATGCACGTTACCTTGAAGCCATGGAAGCAAAAACTGAACGGGTTGGGAGGAATCGGTGAAAAACGTTGAAAACTAGGTTTTCGGTGAACTGGAGCTGCAAAGCTCCGATTTGGTTGTTTTAGGGCTTGGTGGGATCGGAATGAGGAGGGGGAGTGAGCGGCGGCGGTCGGCGACGGCGGTGGCGGGTGAAACGGCGGCGACGGCGGGTTTTAGTGGAGGGTCGGCGGCGATTTTAAATAGATAAGGGGGGGTTTCGGTGATATGAGCGAAAGTGAGATAAGGTGAGAGAGGAGTTGGTCCGAATTTTAAAGGATAATTAGGTGAAATTTCAAATCAATTTCGGCGAAAATAGGGCAGTGGTTTCGCCGAAACTACAGGTTAACAAGAATTGGCTGATTTGAACTGGCGGTTTCGCCGAAAATTTAAGCTTGGTTTCGCCGAAAATCCTGGTTGAAGTGGTTTCGCCGAAATCATAAAGTTTTCGAACCGAAAAAGAGAAACAGGAGAAAAAAGGTTCGAAGTTTAAAAATCGGTTTCGCCGAAAACACTGGTAGTTTCGGCGAAAATTTTGAACTGTTCGGGTTTAAAATATTTTCGTAAATCAGGCCAACTTCAGAAAATCACCGTTAAATCCAGAAAATCGGAACGACCTCAATCAACTTGCTACTGACTCTATGACACACTACACACGAAAAATAATAACTCAAACAACTGACACTTTTGGCTCTCCCGAACCGACTCTAAAAGACCAAGGTTGAAACAAAACCAAAACTGACTCCATCCGTGGGTTGCCTCCCACGAAGCGCTCTTTTATTAACGTCCTTGAGCTGGACGATACCTGGACGGTATTAGAGACATCCCAACTAAGATTCTCCTTCACGCTCGCGTCGGAGTTCATGAAGTACAGCTTCGGGACTTCTCCGGTAAACGTGAATTTCTTCCCGTTTGCTTGCAAAAGCTTGGTACGTCCGTCGGGAAGATGATCAACGAACTTGAATGGTCCGAACAGCTCTCTAGAGAGATCATCCTTCTTGAGTATGACGATGGAAGGAATGAGGACTGTCGGCTTCTTCTTAACTTCAGTCTTCGGCTTGGTATCACCAGGATCGGTGATCGTTAGTACTTCCTTAGGAGACGCTTTCGGCTTCTCCCTCCATACTTGTTCCGGCGCCGGTTTCTCGGAACGAATTGGTGGTGCAGCTGGCTTGGTGGAAGACGGTGGAATTTTTGGTCTCCAGACCATTTGAGCTTGCTTCTCCTTGTGATTCTTCCTCCTCGATCTACCAGATCCCTTGCGTGGCGGTTTCGAAGAGGCTTGCAGTTCCTTCTTCTTTTGTGGCTTCTGAACTGAGGCTTCTGGCTTCTTCCATATAACCTGCTTAATACCTGCAGCAACAACTGATCTAGAGACACTGGAAGAAGCATTAGTAACGGAGTTGACCGGAGTCAACTCCACAGTTTCAACAGCAAGGCAGTGAGATTCTTCATTCCTAAAGTCATGTTTCATGTCATCTTTAAGACGGAACTTTTTGTTTCTTTACCAATTCTTAAAGTCAAAGAACCATTAGGAACATTAATATTCATTCCAGTAGTAGCCATGAACGGTTGACCTATAAGAATGGTTGAATCTTCTGTACCGGTATCCATAATCACATAGTCGGCTAGAAATGTGAACAGACCACATTTTGTAACAACATCTTTGATTTCTCCCTTAGGGGTTTTAAGCGATCTATCAGCAAAGACAAGTTGCATACTAGGTGGTTCAAGTTCTCCTAGGTTTAACTTTTTAAACAAGCTCACAGGCATGACATTAACAGATGCTCCTAGGTCAACTAAGCAACGTTCAATTTCAACATCATTGATGACCAAGGGTAAAGTAAAAGAACCAGGATCAGATAACTTAGCTGGAGATGGAGAAACGGGTTTCTTAGCACGAATGTCAGGGTATCCTTCCTTGTTCCCCTTCATGCCAGTCTCGATCCTTGCGTTTGGCAGCAATGCTCTAGGAAAAGGAGGCTTCACGACGTATGGTGCAAGAGGAGGATCATCCTTAGGCGCTGGTTCCCGCTCCTCTTCTTCTTCTTCTTCCGGCGTTTCAGCGATCCTGCGTAAAACAGAAAAAGCATCAGCAATTAAGATCGGAAGTTTTTGAGCAGTTACCATTTTAGCCTGTTCTTTTCTCGGGTTTGGCTCTGTCTGGCTTGGAAGCTGCCAAATGGTCGACCAGATGCTAGCATGCTCGAGATGTTGTTCACGACTTGCTCAATCCGTTGTCCAGATGCTATTTGTTCTTGATTGAGAAGAGCTTGAGCCTTGAACTGACTATCGTGATCATCGAGTCTGGTGATAATCTGGTTGAGCTTCTTATCCAGGTCACTGACATTGTTCTCTCTTTGCTGCTGCTGTCCTGGATAGGTATTATTGAAGTATTGGTTCTGGCGATTTCCAGGAGCAGTTCCATAGTTACCCGGATTGCGATGCGGCGGCTGGTAGACACCTGCCGGCGGATGATTAGGCCTCAGATCCTGAGCTGAACAGCTGGGCGGTTGTTCTGGTTCTGGTTATGATTGGCGCCAGCATTGTAGGGAGGTCTGTCTTGATAGGTCCCTTGCTGTCTGAAATTACGATAACCAGCATAACCGTTCTGATTATTGACGAAGCCTTGTTGAATGAAATTTACCTCTTCGGCAGACCAGATTTCTGCTTTACCAAAATTCTGACAACGGCCTCCGTTATGTGCGCAAGCTCCACACCACTCGCAATGGCAACATAGACAGAAGCTGCCGGTGGCTTGATTGGTGTGGTAGACTTCTTCAAATGCTTCTCTACCTCTGCCTTGATAGCTGCTTCGAAATCTAGCTTGCTCCTCGACCCTTCATATTGTCGCTCCCAGTTCCTTGACTTGGAGGCACAGTTTGCGAAGTGCAGAAGAGCAGCTTCAGGGGTGAGTGTAGTGCAATCCCCTTCAGCTAGAGAATTGACCCACTTGGCAGATTCTTCTCTAAGTCCTCGAGAGAAGATTTCAGCTAACTGCCTCTGCTCGAATCCATGATGAGGGCAGGTGTAGAGGAGTTCTTGGAAACGATTCCAAGTATCATATAAACTTTCTCCTTCTTTCTGGGAGAATCTAGCGATGCTGTCCTTGATGGCGGTCGTTCTGGCCGGAGGGAAGTATTCTTCAACAAAGTCCTGAGCCAGAGTATCCCAGTTAGTGTAGTAGCCAGGTGGTTTGCCAGTAAGCCACCTCTTAGCAGCGCCTTTCAAAGAGAACGGGAAAGCTCTCAGACAAAGAGTGTTTTTGTCGAGGTTTCCGTTTTTAAAAGTACTGCAGAGATCAAGGAAGTCTGCAAGATGAATGCACGGATTGTCTAGGGGCCTGCCTTCAAACTGTAAATCCCTAGAGATCATGGTCAAGAATGAAATTTTGATCTCATAGTCAGGATCTCCTTCAATGCGCGGAACGGCAATGACAGATCGAACGCTAGTCGCGCTCGGCTTGTTATAGTCTGCTAGACTCTTCTGTGCAGGTGGGGGTGGCGGCGGTTGATCGCCATTTGGTGGTAATCTATCGGTCATGGCGGGAGATGGAGGTGGTGAAAGTGACTCGGTGTATGAAGCGGATGAAGAGTGTGGTGAAGACGGAGATGAGGAACTCTCCTTCGGTTCCTCGATCTTGATCGGAGTGATGAATGGATTGGATCTGCCTTCCTTCAGAATCTGTGATCGTAGAGGTGTAGCAGAACTGCCTGGATTCCCTGCAATCTTAGCCTGTTCGGTCTGAGAGCGAGTCCAAGGACGGTGAGGCATACACCTGTAAACCTACAAATAACAAAGACAAACAAAACCAGTGTAAAATCGAAGTGGATGGAAAAATGAAAGATGGAAAATAGAAGAATAAATTGCCAGATCTTCTTTCAACAATCAAAAGAAGTCCCCGGCAACGGCGCCAATTTGATGAGAACCGTCGTTGTGCTGAGCTGGTTCTATCAAATAACTATCAAGCTCAAGAGCTAGGATAGATCGTATTCCACGGGCCTTCAATTGATTGGCTACTTCAGAACTAACAAATTACTCAAGGAAAACACGTTGTGCGTGGTGTGAGTTCCACGACTTCTAATTCTAAGGAATGCAAGAAAATTAAAACAAATTAAGCTAAAGCAGATTGAGAATTAGGGTTTGGAAACAAGAATGGCAGACGAACTTAGACTTTGAATCCCCTTCGTTCCCCAGAGCATTGGCAATCAACAGATCAGCGGATTTCGATTCTTATTCAATCAATTACTAAAACACCACCATAACCCCTTACCCTTAGGTTTAAGACCGGCGAACGTTCGCTCTATCCGTTCTAACTACCAAGATTAACTAGCCGCCCGGTACGGTCGCCTCTCGCAACAACTTAGCTAACTGGCGTAATTACTAGTGATTAATGAGTTACTCTTGCAGTGGATTAACCCTAACCGGTTCCTACGAAAGGCACACTCCAATTATAAGGTTAATTGTTCAATTCGATGTTCTAAAGTAAGGCGAGCGTTCGCTTCTATCCTTAGCTTAACAAGAATCTAATCTAGGTGATCAATCCAGACAAGAAACATGAACAATGAAGAACGAATCAAACATGAAAAAAAACTTATTGAATTTCGAATCTAATCACCGCCGATCCGTGACCGCTTTAAAGCCCTGGGTCACTTAGGGTTCATCTAGTCTAAGCCCTAACGAGTTTAGCTACTCATGATCATTACAAAAGAAACAAAGAAAAAGAAAGAGTTCATCATTCAAAGGAAGAACAGAAAAGGATCTGAAAAACCTAATTCGGACGACTCTGACAGACTCCGATCTTCGGTAAGTTACACTCCTAGCTCCGGTTCTCCGAGATGGAAGGGATGGTGTCACGATCTCTATCCGGCTCTTCGAACTCCAACTCTTCGCTCCAGAACTTCAGAGAAATCTGATCTCGAAAAGTTGTGTTTTTTGAATTATGAATTGTGTATCCTCTATATTGGCCGCCGGGTTAAGTATAAATACTTAACCCTAGTTGGGCCGGGCTGAGATGGTATTTTCGCCGAAACCATAGGGGTAGTTTCGGCAAAAACTCTTGTGTGAATGGACGTCCGCCGACTGATCCTTCTGTTCATCCTTTTTGGTCCGAAAACTCAAAGTTTTCGGCGAAAACTTTCTTCACTTGACATCAGTCGGTTTGCACTAATGTTTTCACCGAAAACATATACTTAGTTTCGGCGAAATCTCCTTTGTCTTGGCACCAGTCTGAATGCACTAATATTTTCGCCGAAAGTGTCTAAGGCATAGGACATTTTCGGCGAAAGTGTCTTTGTAATCGGGCAGGATTTTGGTTGGACTTTGATTGGTTCCTTTGATCGATTCCGGTTCAGTTCCTCGATGTTCCTATGCCTTAGACACGTCCATGGCTACTTTATTTGACGGCAAAAACCTGTGCTTACGCAAAAACACTAGAAAACCATCAAATAGACCCGAAAAGGGCCAAGGTAACACAAATGGCACGGGATAGGGCAATTGATTGAATATTCGTCATTCTACCCTAAAAACCATGTCTTAAGCAAAGAAATGTCGCTTAAATGAGGCTGATAATCACGTCAAATCGAGTGTCATCAACCAGCTCAGCACAACGACGGTTCTCATCAAATTGGCGCCGTTGCCGGGGACTTCTTTGATTGTTGAAAGAAGATCTGGCAATTTATTCTTCTATTTTCCATCTTTCATTTCCATCCCTTCGATTTTACACTGTTTTGTTTGTCTTTGTTATATGTAGGTTTACAGGTGTATGCCTCACCGTCCTTGGACTCGCTCTCAGACCGAACAGGCTAAGATTGCAGGGAATCCAGGCAGTTCTGCTACAACTCTACGATCATAGATTCTGAAGGAAGGCAGATCCAATCCATTCATCACTCCGATCAAGATCGAGGAACCGAAGGAGAGTTCCTCATCTCCGTCTTCACCACACTCTTCATCCGCTTCATACACCGAGTCACTTTCACCTCCTCCATCTTCCATCATGACCGATAGATTACCACCAAACGGCGATCAACCGCCGCCACCCCCACCTGCACAGAAGAGTCTAACAGACTATAACAAGCCGAGCGCGACTAGCGTTCGATCTGCCATTGTCGTTCCGCGCATTGAAGGAGATCCTGACTATGAGATCAAAATTCCATTCTTGACCATGATCTCTAGGGATTTAAAGTTTGAAGGCAGGCCCCTAGACAATCCGTGCATTCATCTTGCAGACTTCCTTGATCTCTGCAGTACTTTTAAAAACGGAAACCTCGACAAAAACACTCTTTGTCTGAGAGCTTTCCCGTTCTCTTTGAAAGGCGCTGCTAAGAGGTGGCTTACTGGCAAACCACCTGGCTACTACACTAACTGGGATACTCTGGCTCAGGACTTTGTTGAAGAATACTTCCCTCCGGCCAGAACGACCGCCATCAAGGACAGCATCGCCAGATTCTCCCAGAAAGAAGGAGAAAGTTTATATGATACTTGGAATCGTTTCCAAGAACTCCTCTACACCTGCCCTCATCATGGATTTGAGCAGAGGCAGTTAGCTAAATCTTCTCTCGAGGACTTAGAGAAGAATCTGCCAAGTGGGTCAATTCTCTAGCTGAAGGGGATTGCACTACACTCACCCCTGCAAGCTGCTCTTCTGCACTTCGCAAACTGTGCCTCCAAGTCAAGGAACTGGGAGCGACAATATGAAGGGTCGAGGAGCAAGCTAGATTTCGAAGCAGCTATCAAGGCAGAGGTAGAGAAGCATTTGAAGAAGTCTACCACACCAATCAAGCCACCGCAGCTTCTGTCTATGTTGCCGATTGCGAGTGGTGTGGAGCTTGCGCGCATAATGGAGGCCGTTGCCAGAATTTGGTAAAGCAGAAATCTGGTCTGCCGAAGAGGTAAATTTCATTCAACAAGGCTTCGTCAATAATCAGAACGGTTATGCTGGTTACCGTAACTTCAGACAGCAAGGGAACTATCAAGACAGACCTCCCTACAATGCTGGCGCCAATCATAACCAGAACCAGAACAATCCGCCCGGCTGTTGCAGCTCAGGATCAGAAGCCTAATCATCCGCCGGCAGGTGTCTACCAGCCGCCGCATCGCAATCCGGGTAACTATGGAACTGCTCCTGGCAATCGCCAGAACCAATACTTCAATAATACCTATCCAGGACAGCAGCAGCAAAAGAGAACAATGTCAGTGACCTGGATAAGAAGCTCAACCAGATTATCACCAGACTCGATGATCACGACAGTCAGTTCAAGGCTCAAGCTCTTCTCAATCAAGAACAAATAGCATCTGGACAACGGATTGAGCAAGTCGTGAACAACATCTCGAGCATGCTAGCATCTGGTCGACCATTTGGCAGCTTCCAAGCCAGACAGAGCCAAACCGAGAAAAGAACAGGCTAAAATGGTAAATGCTCGAAAAACTTCCGAACTTAATTGCTGATGCTTTTTCTGTTTTACGCAGGATCGCTGAAACGCCGGAAGAAGAAGAAGAAGAGGAGCGGGAACCAGCGCCTAAGGATGATCCTCCTCTTGCACCATACGTCGTGAAGCCTCCTTTTCCTAGAGCACTGCTGCCAAACGCAAGGATCGAGACTGGCATGAAGGGGAACAAGGAAGGATACCCCGACATTCGTGCTAAGAAACCCGTTTCTCCATATCCAGCTAAGTTATCTGAACCTGGTTCTTTTACTTTACCCTTGGTCATCAATGATGTTGAAATTGAACGTTGCTTAGTTGACCTAGGAGCATCTGTTAATGTCATGCCTGTGAGCTTGTTTAAAAAGTTAAACCTAGGAGAACTTGAACCACCTAGTATGCAACTTGTCTTTGCTGATAGATCGCTTAAAACCCCTAAGGGAGAAATCAAAGATGTTGTTACAAAATGTGGTCCGTTCACATTTCTAGCTGACTATGTGATTATGGATACCGGTACAGAAGATTCAACCATTCTTATAGGTCGACCGTTCATGGCTACTACTGGAATGAATATTAATGTTGCTAATGGTTCTTTGACTTTAAGAATTGGTAAAGAAACAAAAATGTGTAGTCTTGTGTCATGAAGACATAGCATTTAGGATTGAGTCTCCGATTTTTCTGGAGTTACTCGGTATCTTTACTAATGTTCGGCTCTGATAGTGTTGCTGAGTATTAAAGTTTTGAAAGCCCGAAGAGGAACAAGCTTTCAAAATCGCACAAAGATCGGTAGTGTTTACGGGGAAACACGAGCATAGTTTAAATGGTCTTGAGACCAATTTTTCTGCCGTTTCTCTTTTCGCGCTGCAAAATTGTTTCGACGAAACCACTCAACAAGATTATGGAGGGGAAACCAAGCTTAAATTATAGCGAAACCGCCTAGTTCATATCAGCCAAACTTGGTTAAGAAGTTCCGAACACTACCTATTCCTGCCAAACCATTACAAAAAGAATAACCCAACTTCCCATTCAACGTTGTTGACACTCTTCCCACATTCTCCAGTTTTCGCTCACAAGAAGAAATTCTTAAAATATCACCGCGAATCCCGAAGTTTACTTCATGAACCCGACCGCGACTCGCGAACTATCGGGACGTCCCTCATCCTTCCAGCGTGTCCAGTCAGTATTAAAGCGCCGTGGACAACCACGGAGCTTTGAGTCTAGTTTCGAAACTAGTTTTCAACCGTTTTTAACGGTTCGGGCCAAAACGTGTCAGTTTTTGAGTTATTATTTTTCGTGTGTAGTCTGTGTGTCATAGAGTCAGTAGCAAGTTCATTGAGGTTGTTCCGATTTTTCTGGATTTAACGGTGATTTTCTGAAGTTGGCCTGATTTGCGAAAATATTTTAAACCCGAACAGTTCAAAATTTTCGGCGAAACTACCAGTGTTTTCGGCGAAACCGATTTTTAAACTTCGAACCTTTTTTTCTCCTGTTTCTCTTTTTCGGTTCGAAAACTTTATGTTCGGCGAAACCACTTCAACCAAGATTTTCGGCGAAACCAAGCTTAAATTTTCGGCGAAACCGCCAGTTTTAAATCAGCCAATTCTTGTTAACCTGTAGTTTCGGCGAAACCACTGCCTTATTCTCGCCGAAACCGATTTGAAAAAAAAAATAACCCAACTCTCCCCATTTAAATCCCGATTTTCGGACAACCTCTCTCATCCCTTCTCCCATTTTCGCTCACACAACACCCGAAACCCCCCCTCTTTAAAAATATCGTCGCCGACCATCCATTTTCAAACCGCCGCCGTTTCACTCGACGCCACCATCACCGACCGCCGCTCACTCCCTCTCCCCTGTCCGATCATTTGAAGCCCTAGAACAACCAAATCGGAGCTTTGCAGCCCCAGTTCACCGAAAACCTAGTTTTCAACGTTTTTCACCGATTCCTCCCAACCCGTTCAGTTTTTGCTTCCATGGCTTCAAGGTAAAGTGTACAACTTTTCAATACGAATCTTTTGACATATGGATTGCTGAATTTCGTCAGGGTTGACTTTCGGTTGATTTTCGTTACCTCGTTTTGCGTGCCGACTGTTTCGTGTGAACTAGGACTAAACTGAACTTATAGAACTGTTCCAGGATGCTTAGGGAGTTCCGTGCTTAATTTCCATATCCTTTGGTCATGTGTTGCTATGCATACGATTGATTCGTTGTTTTGTTGACTTGTGAGATATGTCGGTTTGCCGTTGACTTGTTGTTGATCGTTTGGCTATCATAAGTGTTCATTCTTGTTCATATTATCGTGCCGCCATTTGAAATCTCATGATACCGTTACTTTCCAAGTTGTGATATTCTTGCCATGATTAGGGTTCAATATGACTTAATGTTGACTTTCTAAAAATGTCGGTTTGAATTTTTGAACTCTGATTGTGCTTACCTAATTATAGCTGCTCTTAAGACATGTGTTTTACTGTCTATAATTACCGGTTACTCCGCTTTACTTACCCCACTTAGTTTCCCTCGTTTCTTTGTGAAATTGAGTTTTTCTACTAAGTGTGGGGTAGGATCTTAGTTGACTAATCTGGTTTCATTCTGGTTTAGGAACACTTTTGAGCGCAGGACTAAGGCACGCCTTGATGGCGCCTCGAGCTCAGGAGCTGCCGCTCCCGTCACACCCGCCATTCTGGGTCCCCCACCTGCACTCCCTCGCCATGCTGGATACCATCCCACCATCCCCCGTCTTCCGGACTTCTACTTTGAGAACTTCCAGAAGATCGCGCACATCCGGGGAGCTGACGTGCGTCCTTTATCCATGGAGTCGCTCCAGGAGCATGACGAAGATTCCTACCGGAACGTGCATGATGCCTTAGCACCGGCCGGTCTCCTAGAGCTGACCACTATAGCCGCCGAGTTCCCAGACATTGCTCTCAGGAGTTCTGGGCGACATTTGACTTGGACGAGCATAAGAAGAGACGGGGCCAGAAGGTGATCACTTTCTTTCTTGGTGGGGTGTACAGGCAGCTCACTTACGATGAGTTTGCCGCTCATCTGGGCATCCCCTACGAGCACTATCACGATCACCACCTCGGTTGGGGCGAGGATGATGACGACGAGGCATTGCACGCCCTCTGGAGCCACATGACAGGCGTGTCTGGCGATCGCCTCAGGAAGAACAACTCAGTTAAGTCCCTCTCTCACCCGCTCTATAAGTTTATTCATATGGTTTGGCGGAGGTCACTTTTATATGTCAGAGACAAGGATCGCCACCATATCCTTAAAGAGAGCTCGTGCTTCACCGAGCCATCCGAGAGAGCTACCCTCTCCACCCCGGCTGGGTGCTAGCTCACATCTTTAGTCAGAGGACCAAGAGGAAGAAGCAACCACCAAACTCTTGGGAGGCAACTTCATAGGACAGCTCATCCTCTCCTTCGGCATCGGCCATGAATATGGCCCTCACATTCCACGACATCCAGTTCGGACCGTTGGAGGAGACTTGGCGGTCGAGTACGACTTAGATCTCGACCTCAGTCCCCATGTAGCAGCAGATCCTCCACTCCAACCTGCGGTCGAGTCGGAGGACGACGATGATGCTGAGGAGCAGCAGCCGCAGCCGCCGCCCGAGTTTCAAGATTACATACCCTCGCCACACCATGAGGCAGGGTACATCCACCAGTCGCCGCCATACATTCCAGATCCATACCAGGCACAGCAGCCTCAGCCTCGACCGCATCCCGCGGACATTGGTGAGCTGTACGAGCGACTGCATGAGTGGCGCATCACCGACAACGCCACTCAAGAGGCTAGGTGGACTATTATGCAACAACACATGCGCCGCGCCGACCGGCGATATGAGCAACAGCTGGAGTGGCAGGACAGCTCGGCGATTACTTCCACTTCCCCCACCCCGACACCTCTGACCAGTGATGATCAGGTGGTGTCCTTTTCCTTATCCTTTCTTTTTATTTATTCTTTTCGACTTCGGTCCAACTTTTTTCTGTGTGGATCCGGGGCACTTGTCCCGGTTTCCTTTTTATGTTTTATTTGTTTTTGTTTTGTAGGCAGTTGGGAGATTCCCTTTGCTTCACTTGGGTAGATTACCTCCGCTCCGAGGATCCGTGCTCATCCACTACGCCAATCATCTCGGTCCAGGTTCTTCCATTCCACTCTGAACTCTAGAATTAGTCCTGTGAGGACACAGTCCGATTTAAGTGTCGGGTAGGATGCTAGAGAACCTTGCATGAACTTGATTGCCCTTGATTGTGTTTTGTGTGCCTCGTGATTCCATTCCAGTCTCTCTAGCATTAGAATAGCTCAGTTCTTGATTTTTGATGTTAAGTTGTTGTTCAACCTTTCATAATGATGCTTAGACTGCTTAACCTAGAACTTGAGAACCAACTTGTATGCTTTGATGCTAAATTGCCTGGTCAGAACAGAATTTTAAAATCACACTTGTAGTTTGTAGCCTTGATTGCATGAAAATGACCGAATCCGACTAGCAAACCAACTGTGAGCTTTTGATCCATTGCACGTAACTTGCAATTTAAATTCTTTCTGAGTGGTTTTCTGTTTACTTGAATGAGTTAGAATTTGCATGAGACCTACTCGAGACCACACGATGACACGAGTTCTAGAAGGATAGGGGCACCTAGATTCAGCTACTAAGCCAGATAGCCTACCTTAACGATAAAATCCACTAGGTTTAGACCCTTGAGCTTGGCCTGTTCTTTCGGTTCGATAATACATTACAGCCATTTCCCATTTCTTTCATTCCCCGTTGATCCCCTGTGGTTGTAGTTCTAGATTGACCTACCGGAAGTCGGTTTGTGGTAACCTGCCTATAGCCATTAAACAGGCGGTCTTAGCTAATATGTCCAGACGTGTAAACCCCTCTAGCAACTAAAAGAAAAAAATCGGCACAAAAGAAAAGAAAGAAAAAAGAAAATTTTTGAAAAAAGAGAAAAGAAGAAAAATCAGAAAAAGTTCAAAGTTTAGTTCAAATAAAACGTTCTTCTCCCTACAAATGGAAGAACGAAGTCGTAAGAAAAGTTGAAAAGAAAAATGTATGCAAAAGAAAAAGAATAAGTGCTAGGTTGCTTGAGGGTATCATAGGACGAGCGTTCATCATTCCACCAGTGTTTGGTTAGACGGTAGGAAGCCATAGATTAGATTCGAGGGAAGTTAGTCGAAAGCTACACCGCACCAAGCCATCATCATTCATTCCCATCATCCATCTCATTATAAACCCGAGTAGTGTAGATTTCATTACGGTCCTAGCAGGGAAGTCCTTCTTGACTAGATACTCGTGTTGTCACAGTGGTGGAGATGTGGTCGAAATACAAACCTATGACAGAATTCGGTAACAGAAAATGATCGAGAGCAGAAACACGTCCTTAAACACAGAAGAGTGAGAGTTCCCATTGTACTATACATATCCTGTGTGAGGAGTCTTGTCGGTCAGGTCAAATTCGTACATAATTGGTTGCTAATTACTTGTCGTGTGCAGTTTATTAGTGAGACCAGGTAATTTGGCTGATCTGTATGCATGTTAGGTTTCTTGTTCTAGGATCGATCTGTCTAATAATTCATTGTGTTTTGATTGAGCTCTAATTTAATCTATTTTATCATTTATGAACATGAGCGTTCCTATTCAGTTTGCTTGAGGACAAGCAAAAGCTTAAGTGTGGGGTATTTGATGACACTCGATTTGACGTGATTATCAGCCTCATTTAAGCGACATTTCTTTGCTTAAGACATTGTTTTTAGGGTAGAATAACGAAAATTCAATCGATTGCCCTATCTCGTGCCATTTGTGTTACCTTGGCCCTTTTCGGGTCTATTTGATGGTTTTCTAGTGTTTTTGCGTAAGCACAGGTTTTTGCCGTCAAATAAAGTAGCCATGGACGTGTCTAAGGCATAGGAACATCGAGGAACTGAACCGGAATCGATCAAAGGAGCCAATCAAAGTCAAACCGAAAATCTTCCATTCACACTTACAGTTTCGGCGAAAATGATCCTCCAGTTTCGGCGAAACCAGTAGTTCAAATCAACTGATGCCAAGTGAAGACTGATTTCGGCGAAACCATTAAGCCTTTCAGACCGAAAATGCAAGGCAGAGAAATCATGGCCATTTACACAAGAGTTTTCGCCGAAACTACCCCTATGGTTTCGGCGAAAATACCATCTCAGCCCGGCCCAACTAGGGTTAAGTATTTATACTTAACCCGGCGGCCAATATAGGGGATACAATTCATAATTCGAAAAACATAACTTTTCGAGATCAGATTTCTTTGAAGTTCTGGAGCGAAGAGTTGGAGTTCGAAGAGCCGGATAGAGATCGTGACGCCATCCCTTACATCTCGGAGAACCGGAGCTAGGAGTGTAACTTACCGAAGATCGGAGTCTGTCAGAGTCGTCCGAATTAGGTTTTTCAGATCCTTTTCTGTTCTTCATTTGAATGATGAACTCTTTCTTTTTCTTTGTTTCTTTTGTAATGATCATGAGTAGCTAAACTCGTTAGGGCTTAGACTAGATGAACCCTAAGTGACCCAGGGCTTTAAATCGGTCACGGATCGGCGGTGATTAGATTCGAAATTCAATCAATTCTTTTCCATGTTTGATTTGTTCTTCATTGTTTATGTTTCTTGTCTGGATTGATCACCTAGATTAGATTCTGGTTAAGCTAAGGATAGAAGCGAACGCTCGCCTTACTTTAGAACATCGAATTGAACAATTAACCTTATAATTGGAGTGTGCCTTTCGTAGGAACCGGTTAGGGTTAATCCACTGCAAGAGTAACTCATTAATCACTAGTAATTACGCCAGTTAGCTAAGTCGTTGCGAGAGGCGACCGTACCCGGACGGCTAGTTAATCTTGGTAGTTAGAACGGATAGAGCGAACGTTCGCCGGTCTTAAACCTAAGGGTAAGGGGTTATGGTGGTGTTTTAGTAATTGATTGAATAAGAATCGAAATCCGCTGATCTGTTGATTGCCAATGCTCTGGGGAACGAAGGGGATTCAAAGTCTAAGTTCGTCTGTCATTCTTGTTTCTAAACCCTAATTCTCAATCTGCTTTAGCTTAATTTGTTTTAATTTTTCTGCATTCCTTAGAATTAGAAGTCGTGGAACTCACACCACGCACAACGTGTTTTCCTTGAGAAATTTGTTAGTTTTGAAGTAGCCAATCAATTGAAGGCCCATGGAATACGATCTATCCTAGCTCTTGAGCTTGATAGTTATTTGATAGAACCAGCTCAGCACAACGACGGTTCTCATCAGATGCTCATTACTGGTCTAACCATAGGTTTAACTCGGTTGGTTCGGGAGGGGCGTTACAATCATTAACTTTCAAATTTTACAAATAAGGACAAATGGTGTTAATGACTTCGAAAACTATGCTAGATTTGGGATTTCATAAAATTTATGAATTCTAATTATAATACGCTATAGTTTCTGATTTTTTAAATTATTAACCCTAAAATCAACCAGTCAAGTACATACATGAACAAATATGTAGCTAAAAAAACGGTACCTAACTCTATCTCTACATGCTCTGCAAAGTCCTGGATCTATGAGGTGGCAATGGACTATGGAGTAGAAAGGAAAGGTGACGAGATCTAGAGTGACGACGTCGTAGAACATGCCACCAACCATGGTGACAAGATGTGGTAATGGCGAGGATGTCTAAGCGAGATTGAGCGCAGTATGGTGCAGAGCTTGATTTCAGCAGAGACATCATGGTCAACGGCTAAAGAATATGTACCCATAGTAATCAGAGCTTGTTTTTGGCAGAGACATCGCGTTCAATAGCTAAAGAATTTGTACCCTTCGTAATCAAGCCTTGATTTCGGCAGAGACATTGCGGTCAGCGACTAAAGAATCTGTACCCATCGAAAAAAGTACACGTTGAAATCAAGAATGTGTACTCCAATAAACATGTACTCATTTAGATCTCGAATCAGTACCTTGACCTTTTCTATGAGAATGACGATGATGAAAACCTTTTTTTTAGTTCCGAATTTTGAGTTTTTTAGATCAAGCTCCGTTTTCACCGAGCGGAAAAGGGTTTCAACAACAAAGATGAAATTTATTTTGGGAGTAGGATAATCAACAATAGAAGGATGTGACTGCTCGACGATCAGAAAGATAATGCGTGATCACTGGTGGCGGAGCTTCTCAAGATGAAAGGGAGAAGAAGAAGGGATCTACTATTGTGTGGGGGAAATCCTACCATTAGGACACCCCAAAGTGTCCTCATATGAGGACACCTCTTAGAGCCGTAGGATTTAATCTTAAAGATCGGAAGGCCTATATTAATTGGACATAAGGGTAATTTCAATATTTTATTTATTACAGATTTACAATTATTGTTTATTAATTTTCGGATTTGCAGTTACATTGCTGATTTTTTATTCCTTTTTCTGCTCCTTTTTTTGCTTCATTTAATTTATGATAAATTAATTATCTTTTTTTAATTACTTCTTCATCTTCTTCTCTATGCTCACCGGTTTTTGTTGTGTATCTCTGGTGGTTTTTATTTTAGATTAGTTTCTAACACTTTTAAAAGTTCCTATTTTGTGGTAATTGTTTCGAACTGTTCCTCTTTTATCATTTCGGAACAGTTCCTGTTTGATTGTCCCGGAACAGTGATCCATTTCAAAAGTGATGGAACGTGTTGAAAATCGATTTTGTTCCTTATTACCAAATCGGAACACAGAAAATCATAAAACCTTGAATCAAATTGAAAATGGAACAATAATATTGAATACCTGTTCCACAATGAACTATATGGAACACTACAAACATGTTCCATAATTAACTATATGGAACACTACAAATAACCAATGACCAGAAACTAAGAAGCAAAGATGTAGATGGCTGGTTCTAGATGGTCGGATCTAGATGGTCGGATCTCCGAACGGATTAAAGGATGCCCAGATCTATAAACCGAATAAAGTAGAGTTGGCGAGGGTTTGAGGCGGCAGAGATGTAGATGGCTGGCGGCAGATCTGGTGTGGTGTGGGGCTGGCGGCGGCGGCAAGGACGTCGGCAGATCAAATGATGTCGAGGCTGGCGGCATATCTGGTGTGGGGCTGGCGGAGGCGGCGAGGCTGGCGGAAGATCTAATGATGGCCAGACTGGCGGTAGAGATGTAGATGGCTGGCGGCAGATCTGGTGTGGTGTGGGGCTGGCGGCGGCGGCGAGGCTGGCAGAAGATCTAATGATGGAGAGACTGGCGGTAGATCTGGTGTGGGCTGGCGGTGACAAGTTGGCGGCAGATCTAATGATGGTGGCGAGGCTGGCGGCAGATCTGGTGTGGGGCTGGCGGCGGCGGTGGAGTGGTTGGCGGCGGCGGAGTGGTTGGCGGCGGTGGAGTGGCTGGCGGCGACGGCGGGAGGAGAGCACGACGGCAGGAGCTTTGAAGGGAGAGATGTAAAATAGAATTAGGGTTTGTGAAACCCTAATATGATTTAGAATATATAGGAGTTTCAAATTACTATTTTGTCCAGATTAATTTAGGCCATTAGATCTACCTTCTAATCCTATGGTTATAAGGAGTGTCCTAATATGATGACACTAAGGGGTGTCCTAATTAGGGCTGTATATGAGCCGAGCCGAGCCGAGCCGAGCTTTGGCCAAGATCAGGCTCGGCTCAATAAGGAATATAGCTGGCTCAAGCTCGACTCAAGCTCGATTCGAGCTCAAAGATGTGAGCTCGAGCTCGGCTCGTTAGAAAAAATTAGAGCTCGAGCTCAGCTCAGGCTCGGCTCGAGCTCGGCTCAAAATGAGTGTTAACGAGCCAAAGCTTGATAAAAGCTTATCGAGCTTAGCTTGAACTCAAATTGGGCCATAAATTCTAGGCCCTTTCAAGCTCAAGTTAGGGTCAAAGCCCATAAAAATTTACTTTAAAGATCCATAGACCATTCAAGTCTCTAAATTGAGACTATTCATCTAAATGTCTAGACCTTGTTATTTATAAGTCTTGATGGCTTCCTTCCTCCCCTAAACCACCAATGTGGTATTGCTGAGGGCTACAACAACAACACCTTTTTAGCTAGAAATTTCTACTCTTTAATCAATGTCGAGCCAGCTCATGAGCCTACCGAGCTGAGCAGGGTAGGCTCGGGCTCGACTCATTTACTATCGAGCCAGCTCGCGAGCCAGCTCGTTTACAATCGAGCCGAGTTCCGAACGAGCTTTTTAACCATTTTTCCGAGCCGAGCTCCGAGCTGCTCGCGAGCGGCTTGGCTCGTCAACAGCCCTAGTCCTAATGGTAGTAGATCCCATTGTGTGGACCTCCATTAAGAGTTCTTATATGATGACACTCCTTACAACCGTTAGATGATGATCCTAATCTAACGATGATGAACCTTTTTTTTGTCTAAAAAGGTGGAACCAAGTATGAGCAAAATGGAGAAATGTGGTAATTAATTAAAAATGTAACAAAAAAGGGTAGAAAAAAGCAGTTACCAATTTAGCAATTCACCCTATTAAATAAATTAAGCGTCTATATTAGGTTTCCCATATAAGAATACTTAGGGTAAGTGTTCTTATATCGTAGGGAATGAAGGTTTGCGGCAAAAAGTAAAAAATAATAAATTACTATAGGTACCAAATTTCCAAGCGATGAGGACAAATTAATATGTCAGTTTAGTTCCAAGTTTTAAGGGTCAACATCCCCATCCTCCGTTTTAAGAGATCCAACGAGTTTTAACCCGAGGACAACTTTAAACCAAAAATGCTTTGCAGATGAAGAAAATCTAACTACAGACGCATTTAAGGGAGATAGAAGATACCTTACCATGTCAACCACGGCCTGACTTGAGAGGAACTCGAAAACACCATCGCTGGCAAGCACAAAGAAAGGATGTTCAGCTGAGAACTCCAGAACTACAATTTCCGGATTAGCAACGACCCCAATCATCTCGGCAATGGAATCCCTAATACTTCTGGTAAATGCAGTACCAAGATACATCCCATTGGGAACCCACAACCAGTGGCGAAGCCAGGATCCTAATAGACCCTGGGCTCGATACATAAAATACATCGACCGAATATATTTTTGTATGAAAAAATACATATATTTTATCTATTCGGGTCCAGAGGACCCTGGGCCCAGGCCAGGGGTGGACTCCCCCTGGCTTCGCCAATGCCCACAACCTGGGAGGATCACCATCGTCAGCTTCCTCAGTTCCCCAACACTGAACCGCAGGATTCTTAATCCCTTCAATCTGATCCAATGTCAACACCCTAGCTCCGCAGAGCTTGACCCGCTCGAGCTCATCAGCTCGAAACAGAGTCTGATCTATGGACAAATCCACAGCCACGAGCTCCTTCCCTCTCTTCTCAGCAATCACCGCCCTTGAATCGCCGGAATTCGCTACATAAATCTTCCTTCCCCGGACCAAAACCGTGATCGCTGTCGTCCCGCTCATGCTGTCATCCAAGGTCTCGTCGTGCAGCTGAGAATTCGTGGACAGAAACGCTGAATGACAAGCCTCAACGGCATCCACGCGGAACTTGCCGCTCCGGAGCAGATTCTCGCACAACTTCTTCTTCACGAACTGAGAGCACTGGGCGCCGAACTCGCCATGACCGTCGAAGACGCCGAAGAAGTTATCATCAACACCGGTACCAAACGGTGTGTGGATACAGAAACTGTCCTGATTGGCCTTATCAAGCGCATCCGGATAATATCCCCGCTGCGACAAGTAAGAGTACCTCAACTCGTAGCCTTGGGAGCCGACTTTGACGGTTCTGGATCCATCGGGAGGGAGGAACTGGGAGGAAACCCTGGATAGCCTGGTAATTCCAAGGTCAGGGTCAGCCGAGCTCTCGGATTCCAAGGAGGATGAGCCGGGAGAGAAGACTGGGAGGTCATCCCTCTGTTGTTGGTCTGAGGGAGGAGGAGGAAGAGAAGAGAGTGGTGGGTGGTGCTTGAGCCTGGGAGTGAAGACCTCGCCGATACAAGCACGGGAGTAGACGCAGCCCATTACTGAGGATTCATGGAGGATGAAGAGGCGGCAGCCGGTGATGTAAGAAGAAGAACCGTTACTGGAAAGGAAATTAAAAAAAAAAAAGGAAAGAAAAGAAAGGAGGGAGAGATATTTCTTTTTTGGAATGATAAATTTCGTTTCGGGCTGAGGAGCTCCGTGGTGCAGAGCTTGCGGATCTGGCGCCAGAAGTTGCCGTAGGCGGCGTGGGCGAGGTCGGAGCGGTCGTAGGTGATGATTTTGGCGGCGAGGTTGAACGGCCGCTGGGAGAAGACGGCGTCGTGGGTCTTGAAGATTTGCTTGGCGGCGTCGGCGGAGGAGATGCTGACGTGGCTGATTTCGCCGAGGCGGAGGAGCATTACTGGTCCGTGGGTTTGGGACAGGTTGCGGAGGCGGTGGTGGGGCAGAGTCGTGCCGGCTAAGTGGTGGATGTGTCCGATGATCGGAAATTTCCACGGCCCCGGCGGCGGAGGCGGATTTGGCGATCTGGGTTTTGATTTAATGAAGATTGTGAAGAGGATTAGAGCTAGGATTGAGATTAAGAGTGTTGTGATCCGACTCTTCGATTGTTTCTGTGCAGATGAAGACGACGACGAAGGCAGGTGACGGTTCTCCGACGGTGGCGGCGGTTCTCCGGCGGTGGCGGCGGTTCTCCGGCGGTGGCGGCGGTTCTCCGGCGGTGGCGACAGTTACCCGGTGACGGCCGCGGTCACGGCTGTGACGATTTTATTTATAATTTTTTAAATTTCCTTTTTTTTCCCTTTCTTTTTATTTCCTTTCATTTATGTTTCCTATTATTTAATTATTTTTTCATGTGTCCTTTTCGTGGGCGGTGGATAGTTTATTCGGAGTTCAAGAGGCCTAATAGCATTGTGTTGAGCAATTGGCTCTTCTTTCTACCGTTGTTCATCTTCAACGGTTGGATGTTTAATTACGTGGGCCTATTATTTTCTTAAATGGATTGAATTGTCAGAGAGATGGTAGGGCGAATCTATGGGGTACCCAGGTATACTCGATTCTGTTATGATTAATCTCCTTGCTTTTTGAGACACGTTTTGTGTTCTTTGTTGGTGTTTTGTAGGAGGACAAAGAAGGGATGTTGAGTTGTTGCTTTCCAAGAGTATTTACTCAAGACGCTTGCATTCCAGGAGTAGCTATCTTTGAGAAATTCATTCGCGTGCGGATTCCTACTCCTTCTTGGTGCTTTATGACGGTTCGTCGTTCAGGTAACATGGCCGCCCATTACGTGGCTCGTATGGCCCTGATTAACCTCCCGGGAGTCGTGGAGGTAGACATGACTTCCCGGGTTGGGACTTGATGTTCAATTCCTTATTTGTGCTTGCTGTCTCCGTATCTCCGAAAGGAGCTGCCTTTGTCAAAAAAATAAAAAATACCAAATTTCCAAAAAAAATAAAAAATCCAAAGTTTCCCTTTAAATCTTAGCCTTTGATTATTAATATTATTATTTAATCCAACGGTAGCTAATAGTGTTGTCATATGATAAATAAGTGTTGTCATCCAAATCTAATTTTAGTAATTACCCGCATTTGTGGGTAACATTCCAAAACCAAAGATTCCTTCCCTCCCTTTTTATCTCCCATAACCATAAGCTGCTGTTTAGTGAGATGAATCGTTGATAATGGATGCTACAGAAGAGAGAGTTTGCGTTACCGGCGCCGGCGGATATCTTGGTTCTTGGGTTGTTCATCTCCTCCTTTCCAACGACTACATCGTCCATGGAACCGTTAGAGACCCTTGTAAGTTGCTACCAACTTTCTACTTCCAAATATCTCAAAAAAAAGGAACATCTATATTCTCTCGTCTTCTCTTCCCGGTTAATTTAAATTTTAATTCAGTTACCCATATGAATGCCTTCATCGTCTTAGCAATTTTTAGGGCACCGAGAGAGAATCTGTACACTCTGATATAGGGTTTAGTTTGGTTTCTCCATCAGATACTCGAGCTCTTTTATTGGCTTCTGTCGACTTCTCTGGATTGAGAATTCGATTGACTAGCAAATGATTCTTCTACCGTGATTTGAAAACTTTATTCACATTCAGTTGTGAGTAGGAATGATAAGAGTCGTGGTGGTGCTTGTATTATATGGTGAATGATTGTTTTGATTATCATGGCAACTACCTGGCTGCAGCTGATTCAAAGTGTATTCACTTGAAGCAACTTCCAAAGTCCTCCACTAATCTTAAGCTCTTCAAGGCGGATTTACTGGATTATGATTCTCTGTGTTCGGCTATTCGAGGATGCAGCGGAGTGTTTCATGTGGCCAGTCCTGTTCCAGCCGCTTCTGTATCAGATCCTGAGGTAAGTGTGCTAGTTCAGTTTTTTATTTGTTTTGACAATGCTATTCGTTTCAGTCAGACACAATTGGTTGCAATTGATATGTCGTGATCCTCTTTCTGTGTGATTTTGGTATCAGGCTGAAGTAATAGAGCCAACTGTAAAGGGCACCCTAAATGTACTTAAAGCATGTGTTGAAGTAAAGGTGAAGCGAGTTGTTTATGTTTCGTCTGGAACAGCAGTATCCATGATACCTAACTGGCCTAAGGATAAAGTTATGGATGAAACTTGTTGGTCTGATAAGGAGTACTGCAGATCTATTCAGGTAGTAACATAGAAACCTGGTGATCATTCAGATCAATATTTGCTTAAACTATCTCCTTCATTTCAACTTTGCTAATGTGTGTATGTTTGCCAAATTTGTTCCAGAACTGGTACCGTCTTTCCAAAACTGAAGCTGAAGGTCAGGCTTTTGAGTTTGCAAAAGCTACTGGCCTTGACTTTGTTAGTGTTTGTCCAACTTTTATATTGGGGCCAGTCCTGCAGCCGACAGTCAATGCAAGTAGTCTTGTTCTTCTTAGGCTTCTAAAAGGTATCTAGGCAACGATTCCATGACAGAATGGAAACATTGTGTATGCTGGCACTGCTTTCTGAAATTCGACTAACTTGGTATTGAATTGCATGGCATGCAGAAGGGCATGACTCAACTGGTAACAAGTGTCGCACCATGGTGGATGTTCGGGATGTAGCAGAAGCATTGCTGTTGGCATACAAGAAAGCTGAGACATTAGGGAGATACATATGTGCAGCTCACGTGATATCTGCCCAAGAGATGATTGAGATACTCAAAGGGATCTATCCCAACTATAACTACCCTCAAAGGTGAATCCACTGAAACTAGTCTCTCAGTTCACTGTCATGCAAATTGGTACAATCATACATTTTTGTAAGCTATTCTTATGTGGATAAGATGGAGTTTCATTTACATATTTTTTGTATCATAATACGAATTAGGAGTATCCTCTCATGTCCATGTAAACATGCATGGTTTATCTTGTATTAGCCTAGGTATCCTTTGTCACTGGTACCATTGATTGCCTAGTTTACTGCATACATAACGAATCCAAATAAAGTAGTTTCTACTTCCAAATTATGTCTAGTATGATTTTGTGGGCAACTCTGAAACAGATGTTAAGGGAATCTTTGGGGTGATTGTATTGATTTCTGTGGTTGATTACCATCATTGGCAGGTTCATAGAGGGAGCAGAGAGGCTGGAGCTAAGTTCCCAGAAGTTGCAGAGACTAGGATGGAGTTACCGTCCGGTACAGGAAACACTGGTGGACTCTGTAGAGAGTTACAAAAAGGCAGGAATCCTGGAGTGAACGAAAGACCCGAAATTGATTGATATGATTGAAGAGATGATGATTGATGAGTAATAACCTGGAAAGGACTTGTAAGCAGCAACTAGGGATTGTTTTATCTTACAATGTGGTTAGTGGCCTTGTTCTTTTATATTGTTAAGTTAACAAGGACTTGGAGAAAGATGACAAATCAAATTGTTATCTTCTTTTATATTAGTGTGTGCTTGTTTGAAACATGACATCAAGTTGCAGAAAGATTTAAGAAGGAAACAATAACCACGTACGGGAGACATGGTTGGTCAAGATTGACAGAATTTGACAGGAAATAAACAGATCAATGTTCATATATCCAGAAACCCCATTATTTGCTACCTCATTGTTCGAATCACGGGCGTAACAAAGACTAGCCCAAATCCAGGAGGACCGAGAACCTTTACGAGAATGCAGGAAGGAGCTATTGGGGAAGTAGTGGCTTTTAAAGATTCGAACCTAGAGGGTCAAGAGCCACCAAGCCTAATTGGCAAGTAGGGCCAAGTTGAAAGTACCGAAATCCCTACCGAAATCCCTAAACTTGAGGCCACCTTCACTATTAGAGGAGCATAGGACACCTACATGTCTCCAGCGTATAAATCTTTGTTGAGGTCTGCAGCCCAAAAGAAGTTGCGCAACTTAGAATTCATTTTGTTCATCGTGGTCTTGGGAAAGAGGAAGAGGCTGATGATATCGGAAAGAATCGCCTAGATAACTGGCTTGATGATGATTTCCTTTCCGACTGGAAAGAGGATAACACTTTTCCAAATCTAGGTCACCTTGTCCATTCGGTCGAGGAGGAAGGCGAGGGTTTCCTTGCGAGACTATCCTTAATCAGTGAGAACTCCTAGATAGTTAGAATGGCCATTAGAGCATCCAATATGTGCTAATATAATAACAAGTTAGAGAGAGGGATTTTTGCAAAAAATGTTAGTTGTGGGATGTGTTTGCAAGTTGATAAAGATGTTATGTCAGCAGCAGCATTGAATAGGCCGCAAAAGGGAGGAAAGGCCCACAAAGTGTGGGACCCATGGGCCACGTGATTTTGACCATCCCCCACCGTCCGATCCGTTTCATGCGCTTCCTTTCAAAAGAATAAATAAATAATGGGAAACTTGCACTTTGGCCCGCTCTACTTTTCCAACTTAACAAATATCTCCAATACTTTAAATTACTCATTTTACACCCTTCTACTTTGTCAATTTTGCTGTTTTGGTCCTTCCATTTCAACTTTCATCTTCTTAACATTAAATCTGAACACATCCACACACTGAAAAACAGAGATATCGGAGGTAGGAGATGAATAGTTGGTTAGGGAGGTAAATTGGGAGGTATCACGAAGAGTATAGTGAAATCTGAAAGGTTTTAAAACCAAAAATTTTACTCGTCGATTTCATCCTATCTAATTATATATATTTATATTATCAATTAAAATACTCTTAGTAAACTAATGCATGCCTATTGGAGCTGATGTGGTGTCCTGAATGCGCATTAATTAACGTCACAAAGACTAAAGTTGGAACGGAATGACCCAAACGGCAAAGTGGACAAAATAGGAGGGGTAAAATGAGCGATTTATAGTATAGGGGCTGTTTGTTAAGTTGGCAAAGTAGAAGGGGACAAAATGCTATTTTCCCATAAATTATCTTTGTTTCTTTTCTTTTGTTTTGCAGTTAGTTTTTTTTTTTTTTTGGGTAATCGTTATTTGTCAATTCATTGATTCGGAGCTTTCTTTCTTTCTTTCTCCCCACGATCTTTCTCCAACCTAAAACCTATCAGAATAAGTAGAAAAGAAAGAAATCTCAACAAACGCCGGAATTCCGGATCAAAATCCCCTCTTCCGCCCACCACCACCACCGCAACCAGCAATGTCTCAGGACCCCCAACTCAGAAAATTGAGCTATCCTCATTGCATCACCATTGTCAGATTTGCTTCCTCCCCTACCCAATCACCCCTCACCTCTCTTTCCCTCTTCAATTCTCAATAATGTCCCTCCTTTCTTCCTCCTACTCCCTGCCAGGGGCCAACTTTTGACCTTTTTCTCCTTTTCCCCCCTTCCTTCTTTGTTAAGAGCTTCAGTTTCTTCGTTTATATTTTTTTTGGTCAGATATGTCTGAATTGGTTGCTCGGACTGGTCGACATCAGCAACGATACGAAGGCGGCTGTCGCCTTGTCGCTGGGTATACATCTCAATTTTCTCTCTTTTGTTTTCTCATTTGGGATTTTTTGCCTTTATGGTTCCATATCTAGCTAAATGGTTAATTGAATTGTCTAGTTATAGTGCACATAGACATAAGTGGAGGATGATTCATTCATTCTGATGCTGTGGAATATTTGACATAATAATAATAATGGGTCTTATAGATACATGGTGGTATTAGGCACTTAGTGGTGTGGTGTGGTGTAGTGTAGACTGATAGTAGATAGTAGATAGTAGATAGTTCTTGGAATATAAAATACCCTCAAGTTGTTTGTTTATCAACTATCCACTCTAATCCTTTTTGGACTAATCATACAATCTGTCTGGTCCCTAATTAGATATTGATTGGTCTTTTGTTTTTATATGATAGAGCAACTTTGTCATTTACTGCTACTGCATATCTTTCAAATGAATGCTACTAAAAAAAACTAATGAGATTAAAGTGTTGTGTGTATCTGTTTTTACTTTGCAACTGTTGTACCAAAATCTATGGAAAAGAACCAGAGGATGGAGTGTTTAGTGCTCGGTTAAGAACTAATTGAAGATGTTGTGACCAACAGTTTGATTGCTTGCTTGTTTACTATTATTCAACGTCTAAAGCCATGTTGATTAAAATTACTGACGAGGAGGGGAAATTGACAGGTGCATTCCGTTTAGGTATAGAGAGTGTGATGAGAATGGCGATAATGATGTGGGAAAGGTTGTTGAGGTTCTGATGATAAACTCCACCAGTGGGCCTGGTCTATTGTTCCCAAAGGTATATATCTCTACCATCATTCTCTGCAGCAAGTTTCAAAGTCCTTTTAGTTATTATTGATTGTGGTCATGATAAATTAAATTACCAACATGAACATGGAGGTTATTTGAAATGTGGATGTAGGGAGGATGGGAAAATGATGAAACTGTAAAAGAGGCTGCAGCGAGAGAAGCGGTAGAAGAAGCTGGAGTTCGAGGTGACATACTGGTAAGAGTTGATAACTATCTTACTTTACTCCTTGCAATGGTGTAGTATGTATAACAAAATTGGATTGGGGTTGGCAGGATTTCATAGGGGATTACAACTTTAAGAGTAAAACACACCAAGATGAAAGTTGCCCAGAAGGGTTGTGTAAAGCAGCCATGTTTGCATTGTTAGTGAAAGAGGAGCTAGATTCGTGGCCAGAGCAAAGTAGGAGAAAGAGGACCTGGCTTACTATTCCTGAAGCAGTTGAGAGTTGTCGGCACAAATGGATGGAAGATGCTTTGAAGCATTTTGTGACATGGCTTCATGATAAAGATGTAAACTAGACAAAGTAGAAGGATATAGTTTTAGTTCCATTGGATTTGTTTTCTTTTTCTTCTTCTTAAATAACCAACTACCAAGTCAATCAAGGTAGTAGGAAGAGGAAAATTCAGAGCAGGATGGATCATTTTTCTATTTCTTATCTTTTACAGTCTGACCTATATGTACGGTGTTTTCTTTTTCTCTTTAAACCAATTAATTATGTATGACTTGACATAATTAGTTATTATTCTATCATTGGTGGAATTACATGAATTGAAAGATTAGTGATTGGTTAAGCAAAATTGAAAGATGACTGATTTGTTAAGTAAACAAACTTAAAAGATGAGTGATTGGAGGAGACAAGTTGGCAAATTTGTTAAAAGATGGAAAAATGGACAATATTTTGTGAGAAAAAAGATGGAAATTGTAAGAATAAAATGAAGCCTAAAACATCTTTATAACACTAAGGTAAGCATCATGCATTTGGGTGTAGTGATAAATATATAAACAAATGACAGAGTTATAAATTGTTTGAAATGGGTAAAAAATGATTAGCAATGCAAAATATATTTACAGGGGGCAAATTGAAACTTGTACAAACCAACAAAATATTATATTAATATATATACCCCCCAATTAAAAAAAAATAAAAAAGAAGCTTTCTAAACTACTCACAAAATGGCTCTCTCTATATCTATTACTTAAAATGATGCTATAGGGCTTATATAGGCTACATCCATCCTGCTGAACAAATTAATAACATTACCCAGCTCTGCGCTTTTCTCACAGGGGACACCCTGCTGCTCTGCATCATCCCTCCTCCTCCTGTGTGTCGGTATGATTTCAAGCATATCTGATCATTCATTCATTCATTCCAAGTCAGACACACTGCAATGTCACAAACAAAACAATGAAAACAACAAGAAGAAGAGGGTCCTGACTCTTTTTACCTATATGTACATAGATTAGCTTTCGTCAATAACAATATCAGCTGGATCACCTATCCATGGCCTCCCTTCTCTCCACTGGAACTTTATTCTCAACTTTCCATTTGCATCCACTCCAACCACCTCACCTTTGCTAGTGTGTGTCTCCATTCCCCATCCCCACCTTGGTGTTATCAGCCCTTCTCTGATCCTTACCTTGTCCCCTATTTCAAATGCTCTTATTTTTTCCATTTCCCATGCCTTGCATATCCATAGCCTCTCCATGAAGCAGAATGAAACCCATACTTCCCCATCTTCCATCCGATGCACTACTCCTATGCTCTTATGATTTACCTCTCCCCATTGGTGACTAGGCGTTGATACTGTCTTCCTAACTCTCACCCAATCCCCTATTCCAACTTCTTCTTCCTTAACTACTTCTACTTCCGATGGATCAAGCATCCATGTTTTTGACCCCGCCGGAGTGTATATTCTCAGCTTCCCATCAGCATCAATACCTGCTATCGTTCCTACACTTCCATGACTATGACCTGACCAACCAAATCTCGGTTGTTTTACACACAGTTTAACCCTAACTTTCTGGCCAACAACAAGCTTCTCAACTCTTTCAAGATGACACGTAGGCCCTACCCATCTTTCTTGTTCACCACAAAACCCGACATAGGTGCTTCCGTCCCATTTGTCCCCATCATACCCTATACCCTGCACAATACCAACACATCCTGGAGCAATTGACTTCCAGTTGCTTGCATCTTCCCTCAATCTCACCCATTCACCCACTTCAAACATTTGCTCTATCTCCAGATCTGCAGGATCCCCTCTCCATAACCCTGACAGTCCAAAGAAAGCAACTCTGACTTCTCCATCAGCATGAACACTGGTTATTATCCCTCGTGAATCCAATTGAGCACCCCTCCACCCCCACCTTGGCTCAACAAGTCCAGTCCGGAACCTGACATGCTGCCCTACTTTCAAACTTGGAACCTTTTCCACATCCGTGTAATGTGTGCTCCACCTTCCCTTTCGGAAACAGCAAGCTAGATCCAGGTAACCTGTCTCTTGCACACTATGCACAACAGCTAAACTTTCCTTCCCTATAGTATTCCAGTCGTAACTAGGCCTGGTCCCTAGACTTGGTTTGGAGCGTACCCAGTCACCAACTTCAAATCCTGAAAGGCGTTCAGCATCTCCAGGAGACAGTTTCCATAAACCACGTCTTCCAGCCACCCTCACCTACAAACAATATGGGAAAGAAAAAGATAGTTTGTGAGCATTAATCTATCAAAGGAAAGCACAAAAGCACAAGTTTTTGTTCGCAAAAGGAAACAATGAGAGCTTGGTGCTGTTAAGAGAGCTGCACTACGAACATTGCATGTGCCACAGTGAACAAGAAAGTCCCATAACAATCAATAAAAATCGCTAAAAGGAGCATACATTCAAAGTTCCATCCATGTCGATTCTTGCAATTTTCCCAACAGTTGCTGGACTTTCATTTGACCACCCAAGTCGTGGCTGAGTAACGGATGACATCACACGCACTTCTTGTGCCAGCCCAAAAGGAAGAACCTTCTCCACATCTGTCACGGAACAGCAGAAAGGTTTGCTTCTGAAACAGAATGCAACACCAACATTGCCATCATCTTCTAAACTGTGAATCACACCAATGCTATTCCGTGAAACATCCTCCCATCCATAGATAGGAGAAGAAACTGAAGCTTTTACTTTGACCCAGTCGCCAACCTGCTCATAAGAAGGAGATCAGCATAGGCTAATATTTGAGAGCCGACACACAGAAGATGCTATGACTGACAGTACATTACCTTGAAATCTTCTACTTTTTCCATGTCAGATGGATCAGCTTGCCATGGAATAGGTCGATTTGGTATTTCAATAATTAACAACCCATCGTTTTCTATCTCACTGACCCTTCCTACACTGTGATGGGTCTCACCGCCCCAGGCATATCTAGGTTCAGCAACAGAACGTTTCACACATACACGGTCACCAATCTGCAATTAAACATTCATAGGTTCCTTGTCAAGCTACAACGTTATTTATGAAGAATAATGAAAAGAATATTAAGAAAGAGAACACCAAGATTCTTTACATACCCTGAAAGGAGCTACAGCTTCAACCTCTTCTGGTTCACAATGCCAGGGCTGAGGAAGATAACTCAATTCTAAATAAAGACTACCGTCTGGTCTAATGCAATACACAATGCCGATGCTTCCTGGCGTTACAGATCCTAATCCATGCTTGGCTGTTGTTAGTGTAGGGCGAATACGGACCCAGTCACCTACCTTGAATTCTTCAACTCTTTCCATTTCTGCAGGGTCAGCTTTCCACCCTCGAGATGCTCCAGGAAACCCAACACGTAGAATTCCATCATCATCGACACACAAAACAGTTCCAATGCTGTCTCGTAACTGGCCACGCCATCCAAATCTGATAAACATCAAATTTGGCAAGTCCATGTTTAAAATTCAACAGAGATACACTTCTTCAATTTCAATGCAAAAGTGATGTCGAGAAAACATGCAAATTTATAAGGAAGACACTCCTGAATTAGACAAAGCTCAACTGTGCCACAACCATATCATCAGAAACTTCAACTGCCAGCCAGATAATATGTTCCGATAACAACCTGGGCATATACTGTTAGCTTCCTCTTTTTGATATTAGATTTCTCGCAAGTCACCTTACCGAGCATCTCATCCATGTACCAAACCCAATTCAGTTGCCAACAGAATTATCAGTGTATCAAAACAAGGTTAGAGGATCTTTCCCACATATATACTGCAAGGTCAATGCAAAAAGCAAATGACACGAGAACAGCCGCCTTCATCTCAAAGGCATAGAGTCTGTGTCTTTATCCTTGCTCATACAGATTACCTAAATTATCAATTCTAAAGTAGCCAAGGATGAGCCAAAGTGGATACAAGCAAGAAGAATAAACATATCATTGTGCCTTCAAGAATTTTCCAGATGCTCAGGAAAACAATGCCCCAAGTGTTAAATTCCAAACTGTGAATAACACTGAGAATGAGAAGTCAAATGAGGACCATAACAGCAATTCAATGAACCAATTGTGTGAGATTATTAGCACTTCTTTCAGTAACCTAAGGATGTCTTGAAGTCATCCAAAACCTACGCCTTACATGCAACGTACCAATACAATAGCCTATCTCCATTTTAAAATAGAGAATATATTGAAATTTATCTCTTCAATATACAATCATTCCTTTTCATTATACAGTGGTAATCATACAAGTACCCGAGTAAAATGACTTTTTTCACTCAAATACTGAGTATGATTGAGAGTGAGACCAGAGTTACTGCTCCAGAGAAACAAGATGAGCTAGAAAAGAACGCACCTTGGCTCTTTGACATCTGATTTAAGCCTGACATGCTGACCACGATCCAAGGGTATCACCTTCCACACTTCACTGGCTAATACATGAGCCTCCCCAGTACAGAATGAGACGACAAGATTATCCTTGTCAACAACCGTTTGAACAAAACCTACACTCTTGTGTTTTGCAGCTTGCCACCCATTTGCAGGAGTAGTCAAACTTCTCCTGAACTTCACCCAATCGCCGACTTCATATCTACATGAAGTAGAAACTCATAAAATGCAAATCGCAAGCATCTTTAAATTTTACAAGAAATGAGAGAAATTCTTCCACGTACATCGTCGAAGACAAATGCACTCCCCTCTTCAAGAGTGCCTCCATTAGGTCTTCAGAAATCCACTCCCGCGGTAAAGTTTCCAAATAATCACGTAATGTCTTACCACTGTCACCAAAAAGTACATAAAGCAAATCAGCAGCAAGGAAGAGTTCAGTCATTCATTTAGTGAACCATCCCTAAAAACCCAACGACCCCTCTCTCTTAAGATAAAGATTAATAACAGTTAGCTGCAATTATAAGGAAATCCTTCATAAAGAAGGTGAAAGACAATAACACAGAATTTATCAACTAAAGCCACTAGCCTGTGATTTCTCGCTTCAACAGCTGCAATAGGATTCCCAAGCATAACGATCAGCCATTCAAGATTTTCCCGTATCATTTTTGCAGCATCAGCTGCTATGTGAAAAGCAGTATCACCTTCATCATCCTGTCGATGAAAGCAGATAAAATGGAAGATAAGATATACACAGCATGAAAAGTGCACCCTATAATACAGATGCAAACAGCAAGTTCTTGCTAACTCTTTGGTCATCACTGATTTGTTCTCTATAAAATGGTTGCAGTTTCAATAGGATATTCTCGAAAAAGTATATGAAGACACATATGCTACTGTCAAAGAAAATAAAGAAATACACATAACACGCTTAGAATATGGAATTTGGGATGTCTGGAGAACACAAAACCTGGATGTTGCAGTCTGCCCCAGCATTTAAGAGTATGCCAACACATGACTTTGCTCCTCTGGCCAGAGCTACATGGAGAGGTATAGTGTTATGCATGTTCCGGATGTTCACGTCAACTCCAGCATCCAGAATTATCTATTAAAGGAATAACAGATATGCTTAAGTCCATATGAGAAGGGAACTACGGAAAAATTAAACAAGTTACGACGATGTGCAGAGTTTGGCAACAAATGCTCTTGGTAGATGTGGAATGCAGACAAGCAAGTGACCACTTCTCTCAAGTAAAATTATATTTCTGTAGCTCACCTTTACCAATTCAACATCATTAGCCATAGAAGCTGTGTGCAAGGCTGTTCTCCCATGAGGTGCATCCTGAGAAGTAGGATCTGCTCCAGCCTCGAGCAGAATTTGCACTAATTGTCTCCCTTCTGCACGTTTTACAGAGACATTCATCAAATGGAGAAGTCGCCAGGGGAAACAAAATGTAATGATTGACAAAGTAGGGAAAATGTTAAATGAACATGTCCAGCAATTGGAGTTGGAATAAGAATGTGATAAATCTTAAGTAATGAATACATTTCTGGGGAAAGACAATTCTGAATCAGAAAATAAAGCAGTGCCCAACAGAAATAGCCAGTGCTAACTGGTCATCATGTAATTATTTACCAAGACTTGCTCTTATACCATCAAAACATACTTGCTAGCATGAGCGTGAAACATACTACTAACTTTCAACCTAACATGATAAAAAGTTGGCATATCAAACATGAACAGCTATGAAACTTATGCATACAGTATGTTATTTTTACGCTATGCAGGAAAAGAGTATTTTTTTTTTTTACCGAAGGAAACTAAAAGTTAATGATTCATAATGATATACTGATTAGCAATGTGAGTAAATTCACAGATTTTACAATCAAGATGTTTTAGACTGATTCTAAATCCGATCATCATGGCCACAAGAACACTGCAGCAAACAGTGCATGGGTGCCTTCACTCTCTTTTGACAGAAAGAACGAAGAAAGCCTTAAAGCCTTACTGAAACATGAACTGAGGTACCACGGATGAAACAACAAACCTCCTCTATCCAAAAGTAACTAAAAACAGATGTGGATGATCTTATTATGCCAGACACTAAAACATATAAAGTTATGCCTAAACGAAGAACATATCTTCCTATATCGTTGGAAGTTTAAGAAAAGAATGCATGATGCATCCAGCAACTAGGGGTTCTTTTAAGAGAGTAAATAGGGGTTACTCTTTGTAATACTGATGATAAGCATCAATAATACATAAAACACCGGATGGCATATTATCAGACAAACTTAACCAATGAGAAAATATGAGAAGAACTTGTAGAGATACTGCTGTGATTATTAGATAAGTACCATCATTTAGTTTCTTTATTAAGGAAGTTACCTTCCTTGGGTGAATTCTAGTTAAGATAGGTGTTGAAAGTAATTATGATTTCTGACATTGATTGTTATTCCTCATAGCTGATTACATAGGTATATATAGCAGAATTATAGGTCTCATACCATAATTAGGATACCTACAAGATATTAACTTCCTAACTAAGAACCAATAAAATATTTGGAATAAACAACATACTACACTCTGTGTCACTAAATATAACTTCCAGTACTTTTAACTCTTGTAAAAATTAGTGAACCAAACTTCCACATTTTTGCATTACCAATTTCATGATCTTTCTTGGAACTAGCAGCCATACATAAGGCAGTTCCAACCGGGCTTGGAATGTTAATTGCTTCGGCTATGTCATCTGGGGAGGCGACTTCTACCCACCTTCTGACAACAGCCACACTCCATGTTGCTACACTTAAGTGTAATGGTCTGTGAAATTGAAAAAATTAAGATATAAACATGCAAAGAATGAAACTGGTGAACAAACAGCAATGGAATATATTCAAAAGCCAGATTATGATAGTGCAAAACAAATATAAAGCATTCGCTTGAGACCAACAATTCGAAATCCAGGTTATGATACAAAACAAATGAAACCATAATAAATATTCTCCCAGCACCAACAATAGAAATTATAATGTTGAATAGGTAACTTCAGTTCAATCTGTGACCCAGCTATAGTATAGAACTGCAGGAGATAATAATTTCCTAAGTACCCCCCAAACAACTGGAAAACATACTTTTCCATGAGGTAACACAAATTATTATTTCAAAAGACACGCAGCACTTGGGAAATTAGCTGCCACAAAGTCCGAAGGTGCGTTGTAGAACCGCCAAAGAAAATCACTTGGGCAAAAAGTGGAATAAAGAATCTCAATAATGAAGTCAATCGACCAGAAAACAAAAAGGAGACTGGAAATTTTCACCAAAGTATTTGCCACTATCACCAAGCTGTTAAAGCAAGGGACTTCCATGAGGAGAAAGTTGAAGAAATGACCATGTGGATCTTCTAATGTGCCAAATTCCTAGATTCATCGACTAACATCCAATAATGAATATCACAAGCTGTTATAACAAGTAGCATTTACATTCCTGAAAACTAGATAGTTCCTATATAATCATGGCCTGCTCTTTCAATCTCCAAGACCCTAAAACTCGAACTTCCAATCAACCTCATAATGCACACGGTATAGAAAAAAGAAGGAATTATCTTGTGAAAATCACAAAAAGAAGGGCATTCCATACTTACGTCAAATTTTTAGAATTCACAAAAGCCATTGATCTGCAGCCTCCGTTTTCTAGTATAGCAATGGCACAATCGGTATACTTCTTTGATAGAGCTCTATGTAGTACAGATTCACCTTCGTCATCCACTGCATTAGGATCAGCTCCAGCAAGCAACAGCTCCTGCCATTTATATCCGAATACTCATAAAAATGAAGCACCAAAAATGCACAACCACACACCATCGATTAAGAACCTACGCGCATGCAATCAGGCTGGCCATGGTAGGCACAAACGTGAGCAACAGATGGACCAAATCCTTCCCTTAATCGGGATCTGACATTAGCCCCACTCCTAATTAGAGCATGAACACATTCTGGGGATCCAGCAGCTAAAGCAAAAACAAGTGGTGGATCACCATCCTTGTCCAGTACATCAACATTTGCCTCTCTATACTCCAGTATGGCCTGAACGAGTTCTGCACAACCACGTCTACAAGCAAGGTGAAGAGCTGTTTGGCCATCAGCATTTTGTGCTTCTAACAATCTGTATACGTTATCACCACTATTTCCTGATGCAGCCTTTGCTAGTAGATCTCTGCATAAGAGAGTTACGGGAGCAAATATGAATGAAGAATCGACGACTAATGAAAATTATCGAAAATGGGTGTCTGCAAAGGTTAACTTTCTCAACATTAAAGCAAGAACAAGTTACAAAAGTGAACAAACCTAACACCAATTACATTTCCCTCCGACACGAGTCTATGTAGATGGGTTGAGTTATCCGGTAAAACCTCCAAATCAGATGGTGGTGATGGTTCAACTACATTTGAGCCAGGTTTTTGTCCATAGTCACTGCAATATCAGAGGATTGATCTTAGAAGTCAGATAAATATATATCTTCCCCGGAGCAAGCAAGCACATGCGGTGGAAATAGCCTATACACGAATGGTAAAACAATCAAACTAAAAACACTATGACGGAGTCTCAACTTCAACTGAAATTGAAGTTGAGAGCTAGTCCAAAATTAGCAACAGAGAGGAGAGTTATTTAACATTTATTTTCACTGCGTACTTATCAGGACTTGCAGGAGGGCTACGTGGCAGCTCCTGCAGATGACGGATGAATATTGCTAACATAGCATTAAAAGTTGGCCTCCTTGAAGGTTTGAACTGTAAGCATTCACCGACCATTTTCCATAATTCTCTAGGAATTCCAACACCAACCACACTCGCATACTGTGGAGGCAATTTTCTAGCTTTAACAACAGCACGGTAAACTTCTTCCGCACTCAGACCAGCCCACCTGCTCAAATCAAAATTTGAAACTCAGGATTCATAAGTTAAATAAATCACAACCAAGTGCACATATGGAGTAGTCCACATACGGAGTAGCACCAGTGCACATCTCTACCAATGTACAGCCAAAGCTCCAGGCATCTGATTCAGCAGATATGCCAATCGCATCATCCCAAAGAGATTCAAAGACTTCTTGACTGGCTCCCAAGCCTCTGGTGCTGTGTAGTGTGGACTGAGCATTATACAGTCCATGCATGAATGAATTTTGGCAGAATCGCATTCTGATTTAGATTTGCGGCATGATGGTTTCTTTAAAATGGAAGCAAGTCCATAATCAGAAACAACAGCACGGCCACTTGGATCCAAAAGAAGATTGGATGGTTTTAAGTTCATGCAGACAACACCTGCTGCATGAAGTTCAACAACCCCACGTGCTATGTCAGCCCCATATCTACAATTGGAAAGTGACACGTAATTAAACCAATAGGAACATCTCTGATAATACAACAAAAATTCTTCTACATGTCATAATGAAATACTGAACAACAAAGACACAGCCTACTGCTTTAAAAGCAAGCAATCGAGATCAGGTTACCACTGCAGAAAAATATTTGTAATCAAATAATCAAGTCAGTTCACTTTTAATTTGCTCTATGGTTCATCGAGATAAATAAACAGTAGACTCAAACAGTTTAGAACCAAGTCTAGAAGCAGTGACCTCGACATATATCCAACAAATCTTATTAATCATTCTTTATCTTATCTATTTTCTGCTACATCCTCAGAGCTTAGACTAACAAATGAATCACCATCAAACACCCATGAATTGTCACTAACTTAAGAAGCAGTTTTACAAAATCGTAGACCATAATGGCAATCAAAGCGTTCCACCATTAAAAACCAGAACAGTTTCATCCTCGTCCAGTAAATGCAACTCACTGTTGTCTTTGAATACCCTGCAGCCAAAAGGAAACTTCCAAAGAATCCATTCGATAACAACTTCGGGTCACAAGGATCCTGTTCCCAAACTAAACTTGACAACTAACTCCTACTTTTATAATAAGGGAAAAGTTGATTCTGCAGCTTGCTAGATAAATGGAAACAACCACCATTACATTTAACTAAGAGCAAAAAATGAAGAAGTTTCTTGTAAAACCACTTCAAGTAAAAATGACATGCACACTTCCAGAGAGTTGAATATAATGAAAAAACGACTATACACTGCATCTAGATAACAATATGGGATACACTGCTTAAAACGGGTGAGCAGTCTTTGGCATGTGAACTGATAAAATCATTCCCATTCCAAAACGTGGAAGAATGGATTAGCTGGAAAATTTGAAATGGCTAGTGTATCAACTGGGAGAATCCATATAACTGACACAAACCAATTTATTGCACTATAGAAAACTTCTCTCAGAAACTAGAACAGAGAGAAATGCTTAAAAAGACAATACCAATAAATTTTGATGCCAGAACCCGGCCTGCCTAGAAAGTTTACTTGAGCATGAGACTTCCAAAACCATAAAACAATGTGTATATGTTGAAAAGACCAAGTGCATAAAACAGCAACAAGTCCGGCCCCCAGCCTCTCTTCTATCTTTCTTCCCCCACATAAACACATGTTCATTCTTTCTCTTCGACAACCCATAAACATAATTAGAATAAAATCTACCATAAATTTCCTCATTTATCAACTAAAAGCCAACTTCAGAACTTTGTATAAGTAAAGCCATCACCAGATAAATCTATACAAGCATAATCTAAGAGGTTCAACGTTCCTTGCTCTACTGATTGCCAATTATCAAACATACAGCCAAGCATGCACCAATCATCTCAGTGTGTCCTGGAAAAGGTTTCTCACCTAACTCATCAATCAATGAACAAAATATGAACATACCAACTACAACCAATGAACCCCTCTATACTTATCCCATATTCTCTACTAAAATCACTGCATTCTCACCCAACATTGATCAAATTTCTGAAAAAGGAATGAAGGCACCAACTGAAGCCTATCGACCACTCTAATCTTTTCCTAAACCCTATTGACATCATCGAACTCTTCTGAGATCTTCCATAATTAAAAGCTTATAGGAAAATCCCTTCGACTGGACAAAAAGTCTTGGAAGTCATCATGTTTATGTGCTTCAATTCATATAAAATATGGCTCCAAATATATTAGTATCTAGAATTGTCTAGCTCACTCACAAACCCCCAGCAAAGACCGGAATGAACTAAGGTTCCAAGTCTCAATAGTACTCCAAATATTTAAATAACCAGGTATAAACCTTTGCACAGCAGAGGTTACACATAAACTCCATAAACTTCAAGATAACCTCGCATCACCAAATTGAAATCTAAACACTGCTCAGTTACTAAAATCAAGTTACAAACATCACATGTTCCAGTTCTGTATGAAGAAAGTAAGTTGGTAAGAGAAACACCACAAAGAAAAGCAGTGAAGTATTGAAGAACAAAAAATGGCTGAACAGGAAACCTCAGAATTTGCTCGAGAGTGAGCCTTCCTTCGTTCTGCTGCATCTCAGACTGAACAGACCCACAATACTTATCCATTACGAGCCCTAAACATCCATCCACTTTCACAACACCATGAAATGTGCACACGTTTCTACACCACATAGAAGCACGCCGCAAGTTCTCCAGCTGAGCTTGCACCCAGTCCACCTCCACCCCTTCCCCAACCTCCACCTTCTTCACAGCGACTCGATGCCTACACTTTCCTGGCACCGCGCTGCTTCCAATCACCGCCGACCAAGTCTCCGCTCCGGCTCTCCGCCCTTCCCCGATCTTCTTAACCAATTTCACCTCCTGATGAACCCCGAGTTCAATCACCCTCCCGCAAGTGCCGGAGCTGGAAGCGTGAGAGCCTCTGCTACACCTCTCCGCCTCATTTTCCTCATCGTTCCCTCCTTCATCCTCATCGTCGTCCTCGTCATCCGTGTAGTCGAAATTGGAGGCCATGGCAGCAGATGAAGGGGAGTGAAGAAGCGCAAGGACGGCGTAATTCTTCCGTAAGGCGTGAACCGAGTTTCCAACTACGGAGACATGGCGGCAGCGAGGGCAGACGAGGGTTGTATCCTGGGAAGCAGAGAACATCTTGGACAAGCATTCCTTGCAAAATCCATGGCCGCACTGAAGCAGCAGAGGAACTCTCTCTTCCTCATTGTAACGATTCTGGCAAACTGAGCAGCAAGGGACCTTCATTTTCTTCCCGGTAGCAGAGCAGATATAGCAGGATGCAAAAAAGTTGGGGGCAGTAGAAAAATAGGAAGTCACCAAACACAGGAGCTTCACTTCATAAGCTGTTTACCGAAAGCCGATAGAATCGAGAAGGAGAGAGAAGCTTCGGAAATTGGGGATTTCAAGGATCTCGAAGGAGAGGAGAAGGAGGTTGCAGATCCATTGAAGAGGAAGAAAGAAAATCTGCAGAACGGGGTTTCTTTCTTTCTGAGATGTAGAGCGAGAGAGAATAGTAGAGAAGGGTAGGAGAAGAAAAAGAAGCAAAAGAGTTCGGAGAGAGAGAGAGTTGAGGCTTTTATACATAGATAGAAGACAGAAAATGTGTAATGTAAAATTGAGAGGAAAATGGACATTTATTCGTTATTTTTAAATAAAGATACAGGTTTTTTTTTTCAAAAAAAAAAAAAACCTAAAATGCAAATCAGTTTTGCCAGAAAACTACCTATTGTTTGCCAGAGGTCCCGTTTTTAGTAACCTTTCTTCTCAAGATGAACACCAAAGTTTGTCCATTTTTCAAAAATTAATAAGAAATTTGCTCATAAAGGAATGTTGTTGGACCAATAGGCAAATTTGGTCACCATTAGCTTCAAGCCCACTCAAACCAAACTATATTGACTGAAATATGTATTTTCTATTTTGTCAAGGTTAATGTTCATCATCTCTTAGGTTGGTAGAGCCAATATTTTCTCTAGACTTTCCTGTTGCGCTAACAATTTCTTTGTGAGATGTGTTGTCGGTGCTATCGTTCATTGAGTTTCAATGGCCGGAGAATCATCTTCCTCAACTTTGTTCAAGTCGTGGGCAATGGTTGTGGCGGATTCTGCTATGGGCTTATGTTTTGTTGATTCGAGTGAGTCGGATGTTGATGGCCCATTGGTAATACCTCAATCAGTCATTGACCTTGGGTTATAAAAGATGTGTGCGGAGTAGTAGCTCAATGATTGGGTTCGCCTCCCCCGTTCCAAGTTTTTACAGCAATGGCGAATAGATTGTGGGGGTTATGAAGGTACGATGGATGTCTCTCTGATTTTTGAAGGGTGCTATTTGGGTTAGTTGTCTTATGAAAGGTTGTGTGATTGGGTACTAGAGCGCTCTTCTTGGCATATCCACCACGCAACTATGATTTTTGAGAAGTAGGGATTTAGCCTTTAGATCTGATAGAAAAACATGCTCTTGTTTGGGTTTCCTTGATGAATGTTCCACCACAGTTAATTGCTAAATTAGAGGTGATTAGTTTGGTGGCAAGTTAGTTGGGAACTCTAATGCATAAATATGCTCATGATTTGTTGTAAAACGCGGAAGCAATCTTTTGGGTTTTGGATAACGCTTCGGAGGAGAGTAGTGATGACGAGATTTTTAAGCCCCGACACCAAATAAACCTGAGAGATCTCAGCGTATTTCCCACGGGTCTACTCAAACTACCTTACTCAGTTTAGTTCTGCTAGTCAGCTATATCAATTTGATTGAAGATTTGATTAATTTAGAAAATGTAGAAACTAACTAACAATTAAAACACAAATAAAAAGTACGATCAACTGTGGGGGAGAGGTCTTGCTTGGGTTTGTATCCTTCTAAGAAATTATGAGAAAATGCAGCTACAGAACTGGCAGGACATGGATGACAATCAGTTTTAGGTTCTAAAAGTTGGTTCGGTCGACTCTACAACTAAGACCCACTTGCAACAAACCCTAACTCGCATTCAACCAACAATCCAATAGCAAACTGAACAGAAATCCTAAAACAGGAGAACTGCAGAAAACCTCGAATTACAGGGAAGTCTAAGAACGGGGCGACAAGATAATAAAATATATCATCAATCATCATTAATCCACAATCCAATTCAACATATCAACTCATAATCTCAAAGAAATCAACAAAACCCAAGCAAGAAAGAAAACCTAGCAACTTATTAGAGAAATCAGAAAGAACGTTGCAAACCGCCGATTCATCAAGGTTGGCCTTGATTCCTCTGCTATTTAAGCTTCTCTCTCCATTGTAGCATCGTCGTCTTGTCTCCTCTGTCTTCCAGAAATAATCTCTGTTGAACTTCCACTCTGCTGCTCTCTGTTTCCTCAATGGCCAAAGGCCAAAAATATGATCTCCAAAATTATCCCCCGACTGTCTCTGCTGTTCTTCCTTTTATATGTGATGATTATTACTGGGTGGGCTTTTAAAATGAAGAGATGAGAATTGGGTCATCTTCATTAGGAATAAAACCCATAAATCCATTGTCATGGTGATGACGTGATGGGATAATTGGATAGAATTCCCACCAATGCCTCCCTTTATGTATTTGATGATTCATGATTAATGAATCCTGATCATGGGTGGCGGCCCAGCTCCAAATAATTTTCTAGTTCGTTCAAACTTAAACCGGTTCAATCTCCAACATCGTATATATCCTGAAATGCATCAAAAAAATACAAAGCGACATAAAACGGCCCAAAGGCCAAAAGGTACAAAATTCACGCAAAATCATGCAAAATGGTCAAGTAGAGTACAAAAAATGTCGTCTAATGAGGGATTGAATACACCAATATTTGGGTGCATCAAATCACCCCACACTTAGACTTTTGCTTGTCCTCAAGCAAGAACTCAACACAACAATGCACCAACCTGAAAGAGCAAACCGAAAACCTCTTGGTTCCTAGAATGATGTAAACGATGCTTCTATCAAACAAGAGGATTACCCGACTGACCACACAGTTAAAACCAAACCTCTACCATAGTAAAAGAGGAACATGACTTTATTGAGCTAGTGAACAACCTGACTTGATAAAGGCAAGACAATACTTACTTCCGCTACACTTACTCTAAGACGCAACCCGACACTTGCTAGATAAGGTGACACGACTTGAACAAAATTAAAGAACTTTTTTTCTATTTTTTTTCATTTTTTTCATTTACTTTCGAATGGCCGGTACAGTGTGGATACTACCGGGTATGGAGCAGCCAAAAACCTTTGGAATTCCGCGTTATCCTAGACCCTAGCCACGATCGGGAGTAGGTTAGAAGAAGAATGCCACATGAGACTTCCCTTTGGGACTACAGCAATGGGCAAGCACATATGCCAGCTCGTGAATCGACCCACAACTTCAATACCGAACCACTCATTTATCATATTTTCTCTGATTGGGAACATTAACAACAAAAAAAACACAAAATTAAAAGACCCCTTATCTAGACTCGATCATGACATTGAACTAGAGAATTCGAGCATCAGACAGACCAAGTCTTCCACATTACCAAGTCAACTATTCACTAACACGATAAGGGCAAGTTTCTAGAAAACTACAAGCAAGAAGAGTGGGAGATGGTCATAATACGGGTTCTCACACACACATTTGGTCACAGATAAAGCACCACATCAATCTCACCATATGGAAAACGGTAAGCAAATCCAAGAAGATATTAAGCAATGTGAAGAGTTAAATGCCAACGAGAATGGGAAGCAGTGAAAGAGTGAAAAACAAAGCACAATCACCACCCATTTAACGACAAGAACTCAATTAACCAAATTGCATGTATTGCAATGAGACCACCCCACACTTAAACAATGGACATTGTTCGCAATGGACCAAATCAGAATAGGGATGATACAGTGTACCTGGAATTGGCTAGTCGGAGGGTACATGAGGCAAGGTGAGCACCAATGATGACGACCTGCATAATAAACAAAGACAAAAGGAACAAACAACACATGCAAAACAGACTCAAAATTTCAAAACAGACTCCAGACATGGGCTGCCTCCCATGAAGCACTCTTTCTTTAACGTCTTTGAGCTAGACGATACCTGGAGAATTAGCAGTCTCCGTCCCATCCAAGCAGCTCCTTGTAGTTCATGTCATCTCCAGACTTCAAGTAGAGGTGATCTGGGAATTGAACTTGAATACTTCCCCATTGTGGATGAGTAAATGGAATAACACCAATAGGAGAGGCATGAATCTTGATCTGGTTGTCAAGCTTAGGTAACTCTTCCTTGTTCTTTGCTTGCTCAACCATCATCAGCTCTTGGCGACGCCGCTTCCTTTTTCTCCTACTAAGGCGCTGCCGCTTTGTTGTCTTAATATGTTCAGAGTCATCTGTAGCCAGTCTCATCAGAAGAAAGCATGGAGTTCACTTTTTGACTAGTTGAAGCACTAACAGCTTTAATCTCTTCTGTAGGAAGTGGCACAGATTCAATCAGAGGGGTAGGAGTGGTGATGACCGTACCCATCAAAGGATTGAAAAACTCATCGTCGTCCGAGCTTGGATAAAAAGGAAGTTCCTTCTTAATATGCTGATATGCCTCTTCAGCCTCTTGAAGTTCCTTGCACTGCTGTTCAACTGTCTTCACTGTCAACTTGAATTCCAAGTCCCACAACCCATCACTAAGCTCTTTCACCTTGCTAGACAAGTACTCAATTGCTCTTTTCTGCTTGTGCAACCCATCTTCCAATACTTCTTTCTTCTTTCGCACATACGCCTCCAACATATCAAATCTTGCATTGGTAGTGGTCTCTAATGCGTCAAATCTAGTCTGAATCACCTTCGTCAAACTACTAAATAACTCCTCAACACTTGATGTTTGTTTGTCAGGCTGAGAGGCTTGATTAAGATGATCGCTAATTTCTTGTTGAGAACCAAGAGCATCATCATTTTCTTCCTTTAGCTTCGATATGATGAGATCCATGTTCTCACTTATTCTCTTGAGAGAAGCATTATGAGAAGCGTTAAGAGAAGCATTTTCAGCTGCACCAGTAGTAATCATCTTGATCAACTCAATTGTGTAAGGACTAACTTGGTGTGTTGAGCTATAAGATTCAAGTTCTTCATAATAGTAGGATTGATCCTGTTGTCTGAATAACATGGATCCTGCATACTCCAGCTGCCAGAGTTACCATATTCACCACTATACTCTTCATAAGAACCAACAAAGGCTGGCGGAGAGGCTTGAACCGATGGAGAACGATGATTTTCTAACTCCCCAAGAATAGCTGCAAGTTTTGCTTCAATATCCATACCCTGTCCTGCAAACAAAGTAGAAAAATCAAAGCAAACAACCAACACAACGGGTGAAGTAGAAAATGAAATATGAACAAGATGGAGGTATGAAGCAAACAAAAAGATCAAATATGTACAAACAAGAAAGCAAAAACTGAGCTAGTAATCCTAAACCTTTCCTGAAGTCAAGTATTGTCCCCGGCAACGGCGCCAATTTGATGACGAGATTTTTAAGCCCCGACACCAAATAAACATGAGAGATCTCATAGTCGTATTTCCCACGGGTCTACTCAAACTACCTTACTCAGTTTAGTTCTGCTAGTCAGCTATATCAATTTGATTGAAGATTTAATTAATTTAGAAAACATAGAAACTAACTAACAATTAAAACACAAATAAAAAGTACAATCAACTGTGGGGGAGAGGTCTTGCTTGGGTTTGTATCCTTCTAAGAAATTATGAGAAAATGCAGCTACAGAACTGGCAGGACATGGATGACAATCAGTTTTAGGTTCTAAAAGTTGGGTCGGTCGACTCTACAACTAAGACCCACTTGCAACACACCCTAACTTGCATTCAACCAACAATCCAATAGCAAACTGAACAGAAATCCTAAAACAGGAGAACTGCAGAAAACCTCGAATTACAGGGAAGTCTAAGAACGGGGCGACAAGATAATAAAATATATCATCAATCATCATTAATCCACAATCCAATTCAACATATCAACTCATAATCTCAAAGAAATCAACAAAACCCAAGCAAGAAAGAAAACCTAGCTACTCATTAGAGAAATCAGAAAGAACGCTGCAAACCGCCGATTCATCAAGGTTGGCCTTGATTCCTCTGCTATTTAAGCTGCTCTCTCTACATTGTAGCATCGTCGTCTTGTCTCCTCTGTCTTCCAGAAATAATCTCTGTTGAACTTCCACTCTGCTGCTCTCTGTTTTCCTCAATGGCCAAAGGCCAAAAATATGATCTCCAAAATTATCCCCCGACTGTCTCTGCTGTTCTTCCTTTTATATGTGATGATTATTATTGGGTGGGCTTTTTAAATGAAGAGATGAGAATTGGGTCATCTTATTAGGAATAAAACCCATAAATCCATTGTCATGGTGATGACGTGATGGGATAATTGGATAGAATTCCCACCAATGCCTCCCTTTATTATTTGATGATTCATGATTAATGAATCCTGATCATGGGTGGCGGCCCAGCTCCAAATAATTTTCTAGTTCGTTCAAACTTAAACCGGTTCAATCTCCAACGTCGTATATATCCTGAAATGCATGAAAAAACATACAAAACGACATAAAACGGCCCAAAGGCCAAAAGGTACAAAATTCACGCAAAATCATGCAAAATGGTCAAGTAGAGTACAAAAAATGTCGTCTAATGAGGGATTGAATACACCAATATTTGGGTGCATCAAGTAGAAAGAAGTAGAAAGGTAAAAACGATTAATCGAGACAAGACGCGAGATTTACGTGGTTCGGTCAAAATTGATCTACTCCACGGGAATGCTGAGCTCTTATTATTTGAGGTTGTTGTGTTTGATGTGATTTTTAGAAAGGAGGGGGTGATTATTTATAGGCTTACAAAGTTTACCTAAACTATTAGGAATACTAATCCAAGTAGGATTACTATTCCTCCCCTTAAACAAAAAACCTATCTTACTTGGATTAGGAGACATTAACTTATCCTACTTGGACTAGGATACATTTTCTAACATGATTTATAGCTAGGGTCTATATAGTTCAACATCCTAAGAAGTTAGAGGTGTGTGAATTATTTGTTGTCATGGGTGAGGAAAAAATATTGATAAGAGTTCAGTATCCTGTGAGGAAATATGGAAGGAATACTCATATTCAAGTTAATTCTAAAACTTGGAAGGTGAAAGAGGTTCGAGATTAGCTTGTTAAAGACACCAAGGTAATACCAGGCAATGTAACTGAATCAGGGTCGTCCCGTGAATTTCAGAGGTCTCGTTCTAAATTTATTATGTGGCCATATTAAAAATAATACTTTAAATACAATTTTATGGTTTAATCTAACTTGACTTGTTTGGGGAGGGTATACCCATTGGTTTATGACAATAATAATACACATTCGTGATAATATACACGTTTGACCTTGTGCCTCATAAAAAATATCCTCCTCGATCCCCGACTTTCCATGGAATAGGCTTTGGGTATTGAGGTGCCCACCTTGACCTAGAACTATTGTCATTCCTAGACTATGTGAAATTTATTAACAATCACTACAACAAAAACAAGCTTTTGTGACCTTTTAATGTGTCGCTAAAAAGGTAAATAATGTCGCTTAGAGTTTTCACCGACGTTTTGTCCAAGTGTCGTAATAATGTCGCTTAAACCAGTGTCGTTTTATGTTTTTGTGACGCTTACAATAAATGTTGGTGAGTATTTTTTGTGACATTTATATGTGTCACAAAATGTTGTAACGCTTATATATGTTACTTAAATGTATATATTTCGTTGAACACCGTCTCCAACAGCCTCCCTCCAACCCACCAGGTAGTCCTCCACTACCGAACCTTTAGTCATTGTCTCTCGCTAACCACTAGCCACCAGGTAGTCCTCGACCGCCGAACCGTTAGCCATTGTCTCTCGCTAACCACCTCTTATCATGTGCCATCAAACCTTGGATAGCGTCTCCAACGGCCTTCCCTCCAACCACCAGGTAGTCCTCCACCGCCGAACCTTTAGCCATTGTCTCTCGCTAACCACTGGCCCCAGGTAGTCCTCCACCGCGCCCACCAACTACTTTCTCTTGTTGAGCACCTGGAAAAGAATGTTTACTATTTGTTGATGTTGGGATTTGAACCCTTGACATCAATGTTATAAAATTGAGCCCTTACCATTATGCCACATATCATAATTGGTTTTTATATAGCATATTTATTTAATTTGTTTAAGGGTGTTTGCACATGAGTGTATATAATTTGTATCTATATTTCTACAAAAAATGTGTATCTATATGATTACAACAAGTGTGTATGCATGCACCGTCTACAAAAGGTGAATATGTGTAAAATCACGTTCAAAAGGACCTTCATAACTTGCATTATACTCGTGTATACGAAATGTGTACATGAATACGAAAAGTATTACATGAGTACAAAGAGATTTACACGTTAAATTTTATTTCATTTAAATTCGATCTTTACAGATAAAAATAACAAAAACTTAGATGGGTGAGTATAAAATGCTTTTTTCTAAACTATACTATGAATATTGAAATGACATTTATGTTAGATAGAATGCACCAAACTTAAATATATGTTTTTAACTTAAAATATATAGCTAATAATATAGTAACATAAAAAATGTCATTGATTTATGTCGCTAAAAATAATAATTTTGTGACATTTACTCAAAATGTCGCAAGAGTTACAAAATATAGCATTTTTAGCGACGTTTAATGAAATTGTGGTTATAGATTACTCAACAAATGTCGCAAAAGCTTGTTTTTGTTGTAGTGAATTAAAAAAATATGAAAACTAAAATCATATATGAAAGAGGGACAAGTTGCTGGCAGGGAACCCCAAACAACCAAAGGCCTCTGACCCAGTCTCAAACTCTAGTTCTGCAAGGGTGGAACCGGAACAAAGTCCTCTATCGGTCGCTGATCTTAGATGATTTGGGAATCTGGTCGGCGATCAGTCCAACCAAGACGAAGAAGGACTGAAGCATCACGCTCTGGAGTTGGGGGAGGTCCGGCGGTTACATGCAACATGATTTGGAACAGGTGATTTTGTTTTTAGGGTTTTTTGTTCCAATAATTGATTTCAGGTCTGTTTGTTTTGTGGTTCGATTGGATTCGACGTTTGTGTATCAGGAAGGTAAAGGGTGCGAACCAATTGATTGATAGCATGAACTCTAATGACTCCAATTTCATGGAATTGGTACTTGCGAAATAGAGAAGCAAATAGGGGAAGAAAAAAGAGAAAGTAGCATCTATCAACATTAATGAAATCATGGCCAAACCTCCAGCTGAGGTTTGTACCTGTATTCAAACGTGGAACTAGGTGTTTAATTTACATCTTTGCTCTGTCAGTGTAGATGAAGACAAATTACTATAGAATTCTATTTGCGAGATAGAGGTTCCAACGAGCACTGCGTTCTAGTTTTTTATTCTTGATTTTGTTAATTAGAGCACTGCATTTTCTTGTATCAAAGAGGTTTTAATGCGATATGGAATTTTGTTTGTTAATTTTTTAAATAGGTTCCAATTAACTTTTTACATGTTGGCACCCCAACATGATGAGTGACATTTTTTATGGATTGTGGTGCATATATACAATGTGGAGGAAAAAGGATTTGTGGATGTGATATTGAATTCTCCAAGGGTAGGAGTCAATGAGCCATCAAGCTTCTCCCACATGATTTTATTTTTGTTGATTGGAACCCTAAATCGTGTTCTGTGTATCAAATTCTTTGAATAGGAACCAAGTATTGTTAGTTGTTCTTGTTGGAGTTGGTGAATAGTTTGTAAAAACTAAGAGATCCTTGTTCTAATTAGAAAAAGAAAAGTAATTATTATTGTCATTAATTCATTAATGATTATTGTCATTAATTCTAATTAGTAACAGAAAAGGATATTATTGATTTCGTCTTTAATTATGATTATGATTTTAATCCTAATTAAATGTGAATATTTATTTGAGATCCTTCAAATGACTTGATTTGAGATCCCGCAAATCTCTCCACTAACCCTAAAATGAAGGTATGTGCCACTATAAATAGTGGAGCTACCTAACCCTAGAGATACACAATAATTGAGGAAACAGAGTTAGAGAGTGTTTTCTTAGATCTTCGGTTTTCGCACGAATCGAATAATTTGGAGTGGTTGTTTTATCTTGGAGGTGACCGGTTGATAGTCTGATGTGCGCAATACGAGGCAGTGCCGCGAACGTCTTAAAGAGAGCGACCTAGTCCGCGACTCAGCTAGATCGGTAACCTTGTTCCTTTTCTTGTTCGGTTATTAACAATTTTAAGACGTTGTGTTGCTGCTATGGCTACCGAACAGAATACCGGATCTGGCTCTAGCGATATCAATCGCCCCTTTCCCTTTCAAGGTGCTAACTTCCGTCACGGGAAGCAAAAGATATTGTTCTATCTAACAACCAAGAGACTGGCGAACACCCTGACCTCCATGCTGTCGGTGCTAACCGAATCTCCAACTGATGCGGAGATGATTGTTGTTGCAAAGTGGAATGAGGATGACTTTCTGTGCAAGAATTACATCCTCAATGGTCTGGCTGATGATCTCTACGACTACTACAATGGTCAAAGAAATACTGCAAAGATGGTGTGGGATGCTCTTCAGAAGAAATACGACACAAATGAAGTTGGTGCCAAGAAGTATGCTGTCAGTCGCTACCTACGTTACCAGATGGTTGACGAGAAGTCTGTTGAAGCTCAGTCTCATGAACTCCATAAGATCGCTCACGAGATTATCTCGGAAGGTATGCCTCTTGACGATCAGTTTCAAGTTGCATGTATTATTGACAAGCTACCTCCTTCTTGGAAAGACTTCAAAAATGTTCTCAGACATAAAACTAAAGAATTTTCGTTGGAAAGTTTGATAACTCTCCTTCGAATTGAAGAGGAACCTCGCGAACAAGATATGAAGGAAGAGGTGCTGTTTGTCAGTACTAAACGATCCACCCTAGTGGCTCTAAAACCAAACCAGAAAACCTTCAAGAATCAGGGTCGCAAACCAAACCAGGTTCGCACCAACCAGAATGGTAACCTTCGTCGGAACCAAAAAGCTTACGCCCAACCTCCTAAGAGTGACTCTCCGTTTCTCTGTTATACTTGCGGGAAACCGGGTCATATGTCACGAAAGTGTAGGAACAAGCCTAACACTAATCTTAGTGTTAACTTGACTGAAGAGGAGGAAAATTATGTGGCTATGATTACTGATATGATGGTTGAAGTCAATCTTACTGGTAACTCTGAAGGTTGGTGGCTGGATACTGACGCTTCAAGACGTGTGTAATAACCGTGCTCTTTTCAAAACATATACTGAAGGGACTACTGATAAGAAAGTGTTGTTGGGTACTGCTCACACCACTATTGTTCCTGGTTCTGGGAATGTGGAATTTAACTTTACCTCTGGAAAGACTCTTACTCTCCAAGATGTCTTGCACACTCCAGAGATAAGAAAGAATCTTGTTTCGGGCTATCTTCTCAACAAGGCTGGGTTTTATCAATCTATGGGTGCTGACTTGTATACTCTCACTAAGAATGAGAAATTTGTGGGTAAAGGGTATGCATGTGATGGGATGTTTAAGCTTAGTTTTGAAGTTAATAAGATGAATGTTTCAGTTTACATGCTGTGTGATTTCAATATTTGGCATGCTCGTCTTTGTCATGTTAACAAACGTATTGTGAAGAACTTGAGTAGCTTAGGTCATATTCCTAAACTCTCCTTAGATGATTTTGATAAATGTGAATTTTGTAGCCAAGCCAAAATAACAAAAACGCCCCATAAATCTGTGCTTAGAGAATCTGAGCCTTTGGATTTGATTCATTATGATATTTGTGAACTTGACGGGACGTTAACTAGAAATGGCAAGAGATATTTTATCACTTTCATTGATGATTGCTCTGATTTTACCTTTGTTTACTTGATGAAAAATAAGAGTGATGCACTTGATATGTTTAAGTTGTTTGTTGTTGAGTTTGAAAACTAGTGCAATAAGAAGATCAAGCGACTCAGGAGCTGAACGAAAAAATAGGACATTTACTGAATTAGTTGTGGCTATTTTGCTTAATTCTGGTGTCGCATCTTTTTGGTGGGGTGAAATTTTATTGATTGTTTGTTATGTGCTTAATCGAGTTCCTAAATCAAACAATAAAATGTCACCTTATGAGATTTTGAAGAACAAACCACCTAATCTATCATATTTTAGAACTTGGGGTTGTCTGTCTTATGTGAGATTCCTGATCCTAAAAGAATTAAACTAGCTAGTACAACATATGAATGTGTTTTTGTTGGCTATGTTATCAATAGTAGAGCATATAGGTTCTATGATTTGAATGCTCGAACCATTTTAGAATCCAACGATGCTGATTTTTATGAAAATAGATTTCCTTTCAAATTGAGAAATAGTGAGGGTACTTCATCTAGTATCTTGCCAGCTATTAGGAATAATGGACCTAGTGGGGGTGTTGAATCTGAATCAGAACTTAAAAGGAGTAACGACCTAGAATCTCTAAAGACTTTGGCTCTGACTTTTCTGTCTACACCCTTGAAGATGACCCCACAACTCTACATCAAGCTCTAACCTCCTTAGATGCAGATTTGTGGCAAGAAGCCATTAATGATGAAATGGAATCATTAGAGTCTAACAAAACTTGGCATTTGGTAGATTTACCTCCTGGTTGTAAAGCCATAGGGTGTAAATGGATTTTGAAAAAGAAAATGAAACCAGATGGTACTGTTGATAAGTGTAAGGCTCATTTAGTAGCTAAAGGCTCTAGACAGAGAGAAAATGTAGATTTCTTTGATACTTATTCACCGTAACTAGAATAACTTCCATTCGTGTTTTGACTGCTCTTGCTGCCTTGAACAATCTTGTTGTGCATCAGATGGATGTTAAAACTGCTTTCTTCAAATGGTGATTTAGATGAAGAAATTTACATGGAACAACCTGAAGGTTTTGTTATTCCTGAACATGCTTCTAAAGTTTGTAAACTAGACAAATCTTTATATGGTTTGAAACAGGCCCCTAAATAGTGCATAAAAATTTGACAATCTAGTTCTCTCACATGGTTTTAAGGTGAATGAAAGTGACAAATGCATTTATTACAAATTTGAAAATAACATTTGCACTATCATATGTTTGTACGTGGATGACATGTTAATTCTTGGTTCTAATAATCATGTTGGCAATATTGTGAAAACCATGCTTTGTGAGAACTTTGATATGAAAGATCTGTGTGAAGCTAGCGTTATACTAGGAATCCAGATAACTAGGACTGAAAGGGGATTTTCTTTAGATCAATATAGTTACATAGAAAAGATGTTGAAGAAATACAATTACCTTGACTGTAAACCTGCTTGTACTCCTTAAGATGCTAGTGTAAAACTCTTTAAGAACACTGGAAATAGTGTAAGAAAATATGAATATGCTAGCATAATTGGCAGTCTATGATATGCTACTGATTGTACTAGACCAGATATTGCCTATGTTGTGGGATTACTTTGCAAGTTCACAAGTTGTCCTAGTTTGGAGCATTGAAATGCTATTGAAAGGGGAATGAGATACCTTAAGAGAACAGTTAACCTTGGACTTCAATATCAAAGGTTTCCTGCAGTATTAGAAGGGTATAGTGATGCGGATTGGAATACCCTATTAGACAACTCCAAGGCAACTAGTGGTTATGTTTTCAACATAGCTAGTGGGCTGTGTCTTGGAAGTCAAAGAAGCAGACAATCTTAGCTCAATCAACTATGGAATCAGAAATGATAGCACTAGTCACTACTAGTGAAGAAGCGAGTTGGTTGAGAGGATTGTTAGCAGAGATTCCCTTATGGGAAAGACCGGTTCCGCCGGTATTGATCCATTGTGATAGCACCGCAGCCAATGTAGTCAAAATCCCGATTTTAATCTTAAAATCTTACGATTTTACGATTTCACTAGTCTCTAGCGATCTTGATTCCACGCAAAATCTATGGGTCGTAAAATCTAGTAAAATCTCGATCAAAATCTTAGAATCTTATAAAATCAACGATTTTTCTTGTATTTTACGATTTCACTTTCTAGGAGAAATTACTAGTTTGTACATCTACATATAAGTCAGAACAAAGACAATTGAATTAAATTGGTTTTTTAAAGATTTTGATTGATTAAGTAGAAGTTATTACTAAAAAGTGTCTAAAATCTAATTATTACTTCCTCGAATGACCGCTTAAGAGCCGCAATTCTCTCATTTTTCTTAGCTAGACTTTTCAAAGTTGGGTAATTGTCTTCTTATTCTTAATATTTTGTTGACTTAAATGTTTCGATAGTAGTTCATAAAATCTTACGATTTTACGATTCCGATTTCACCAATGTTTTCGATTCCACGTGGAATCCCGATTTTGACTACATTGACCGCAGCTATTGCTAAAGTTCAGAATCGTTATTACAACGGTAAAAGGCAACAAATTCGTCATAAGCACAGTACTGTTAGAGAGTTCCTTTCTATAGGAGCAGTGAGGGTGGATCACATTAGATCTGAGGAGAATCTAGCTGATCATTTGACAAAGGATTAGCTAGAGAGAAAGTCCAAAATACTTCTAAGGGTATGGGACTTATGCCCATAGAACGATGAGTTACACATGATGGTAACCCGACCCATGGACTGGAGATCCCAAGAAATGGGTTCAATGGGTAAAAACATGTTGTCTGTAATATGTGTAGATCATGCAAGTGAAGCATGAATTCCTAAAGCGGAAAATAGGTTGAGGACTCTTAATGAGATCTATACTCTATGTGGAGTGGAGTACCTAGCTTTAGGAGTACTTCTGATAGACTCACCTATGTGAATGTGGAAGTGTGGCCGCTTCCTATGAAATCTTAAGGGCAAAGATTTTTAGAACATTCACTAAATCGGGATTGACGTGCAGGGCCATTAATGCACGAGTCTTTAGAGGACAACACTCTGAAAAGATCAAGCGTTTTACAATGTCGAGATAGAGTTCAAGACTACGTGTCACTCTAGTTAAATCAGAATTGTTGTCACTACGTTAAGGTTCAAATCAAAGGATACCTTAGTTTATGCTTGATCTTATATATGTTCTTTTCTGTTGAGGCTCAATGAGATATTTTTAAAATATTCAAGTGTGGGATTGTTGGAGTTGGTGAATAGTTTGTAAAAACTAAGAGATCCTTGTTCTAATTAGAAAAATAAATTTAATGATTATTGTCATTAATTCTAATTAGTAACAGAAAAGGATATTATTGATTTCATCTTTTATATGATTATGATTTTAATTCTAATTAAATGCAAATATTTGATTTGAGATCCTACAAGTCACTTGATTTGAGATCCCACAAATCTCTCCACTAACCCTAAAATGAAAGTATGTGCCATTATAAATAGTGGAGCTACCTAACCCTAGAGATACACAATAATTAAGCAAATAGAGTTAGAGAGTGTTTTCTTAGATCTTCGGTTTTCGCACGAATCGAAGAATTTGGAGTGGCTGTTTTATCCTGGAGGTGACCGGTTGATAGTCTGATGTGTGCAATACGAGGTAGTGTCGCGAGCGTCTTAAAGAGAGCGACTACGGACTCAGCTAGATCGGTAACCTTGTTCCTTTTCTTGTTCGGTTTCTAACCATTCCTATTAGGTTGTATAGGAACAATTTCATGTTTTTTGGTTGATTCAGTTGGTGCTCCATTGTTTTCGAATTGGAACCAGGTGATGTTATTTTTGGAACCTAGTATTGTGTGAGTTGGAGCTTTGGGATAACAAGCTTGTTGTTGTTTTGAACCTATGTTTTCCGTTGATTCGGCTTGGAACCAAGTTGGCGTTCCACAATTTTTTATTTGGAAATTGGTGTGGATATTTGAACATTTTTTTCTTCCGATGTGGGGTTTCATGGACAGCTCGCTTGCTTGTTATCTTGATACTATTCGTTCAGTTGAATCAAACGGTACCAACTTGTGTACCTTTTTTTTTTGAACGACCAACTTGTGTACCTATTATATGAGATTTTGGGTTTTCTTGATTGTTCCAAGTTGGACTAAGTGGTAATTATTTGATTTTTTTCTTGATTGTTCCAAGTTGGACTAAGTGGTAATTATTTGATTTTTTAAATTAATCGGTGTTTCAGTTTGAGAATTTGGGATCAGATCATTGTGTCATTGATTTTTGGTTCTCCTTCTCGGAAATTAGCAACAATGTACCCTGGTGAAATAATTAGGTAACATATGATTTCTGAATTTATGTGTTTTTGAAATTTGTGTACCTAATTATCATTTTTGTGTTCCAAATTCATTGTTTTAGTATGATGTAATGTGTTCCGTAATATTGGCAGATTAGCTTTGTAGTGATTCTGGTTCATTTGATGGAGTAGGAACCTAAATAGTTTTACGTAAAATCTGAATATTTATGTAGTTACTAGATCTCTGATGCATTCCTGTATTTTGTTTTGTTTGATGGATTAGGGATCATGTTTGTGTTGCAGTCATTGAGAGGCGATGGTAGCAGTGATAAGATGAGAAAGGTTGGAAATGATATCATAATATTGGTACATGTTCTTTAAATATATGTAGATTTGGGCTCCTCTTTGATAATCCAGGTACTAATATACTGTTTTTTTTCATTTCTTCAACTTATGTACCTATTCATTTGATTATGTACTTTGTAAATTTTCTAGTTTATTTGATTGCTAGTGAGTTCCCGTATGAAGCAGAGACTAATGGTGAGTGTTGCTTTTGCTGCATTTGTCTGATGCAAATGGAAAATGAAGAATCTGATTTCAATGATCTAGAACAGGTTTGAGATTTGCCTATTCATGCTAGTTGCCACAACTCAGTGTTGGATATTGAATCGACGAAAACATGAAGCCCCTTGAGAGATCGGGTCGTGGAAGCTGTTGGGGTCGAGGTTACGAGTTAAAATCGAGAGGCTTCTTCTTCTTCGTCTAGATTTTATCTAATTTTTTTGTTATGAACATCTTTAGCATCACATTGTTTCATTTTGAGGATTTAGGAACATGTTATTTCAATTTACGGTTTAGGAACATGTTCATCTTGTTCTAGTTTTTTGGTAACGAGTTGAAGAATATGGATCTCTATATTTGTGATTTGGCACCAAGTTCTTAACCAAGACCTAGATCTATGATTCGGTTAAATAAGATCTTCATCTTCTTCTCGAAATTATTGTTCTTCTATTTGTGTTCTTAAATTTAGAATCACAAACGGACAAAATGAGGTGGTTCAAAAAATATAGAATGGAAAGTCAAACTGATAAAATACATAATTGGTTCCAAAATAATAATAAAGGAAATGTTACAAAAAATAAAAAAGGAATCGTTCATTTAATATACAGTCATCGAAAAAATAGAACCCTAGGGAGAGATGTAAAATTAAAATAATTCAATTTCATATGCAATGTAAAGGAGTAAGGGTATATTGTCTAACTTTTGTTGATGACCTGACCTGTTAATATTTACTAAGGCAAATGTTGCAGCTATTCGAGAGGTGAAGGATGTTCTTCATGTTTTTCATAGATACTATGGATTGCAGTTTAGCCCTGAAAAAAAGTTCTATTTATATGGCTGGAATTCAAAGGATTGAGGAGGAGGTCGTGGTTCAAGCTTCTGGGTTCTGTAAAGAGGTCCTTCCATTCAGATATTTGGGTGTTCCTCTCACCCCAAGCAAACTCAAGCGTTGTGACTGTAAGGAGTTGATTGATAAGATAACACGTAGAGTCACTGATTAGAGGGAAAAAAGCTCTCCTATGTTGGTAAGTTGTAGCTAATTGAAACTGTGATTGGGGGAACTTTGCAATATTGGATGTCCAATTTTATTTTTCCTTCCTCACTCATTAAGGATGTTGAGAAAGTGTGTAGCAGTTTCCTTTGGGGGTTTGATATTGGCCAAGGGAGAGCCAAAGTTGCATGGGCCACTGTTGCTTTGCCAAGGCAGGAGGGGGGTGATCGGGAGGAAAACCTCCTTCAACAAAGATACCTGGCTTTTGGCCAGGGTCATATTCCCGCTGGTCTCTTGGTTCGGCTTACTCAGTTCTGAGAGAAGTGCTCAAATGGGGTGGGACTAACACAAGTAACACTTTACACAATCACAAATAAGAACAAGCTCTAGTTATCACAAAATTAACTCAAGCATGAGCTCAAAGAGCATGGAAAGTGGGGTTGACAACAATTCAAGCGCGCACGAAGACAAAACACAAAGAGTGGATGAAATGGATGAGAGGCAAGAGTCAAACAAGTTTCCCCTTTCGGGTTCATGAATCATGATTACACAACCTTGGACAGAACAATCAAAACAGGTCAACTGAGATCTTTCAACACTACACCGACACGTATCCTAAGCTCGCATTAACCACTAATCAAAGGGAATTGGTCACCATTTACAATGACACAATAGAATGTGCATATAGTGATAAAATGCTTATGGGGTTTTCAAACTAAAAAGACATAGCTAACATGCTCTCTTTTGATTTATGATGCAAACTACACTCATCTCTATGAAAACCATGAATAGAGAGCTCATGGGTCAAGACAATCTCCAAAATCACAGTAAAATCCTAGGTATGCGAGAGTAATCAATCATCAATCCCCCTAAGGTTTCACTCACTCGAACCCTAAGGGGTTTAGTTACAAGCTTACAGTAGTACATAGTGAAGATCTGAGAATACAACCTAAGAAGAAGAAGATGAAAAGCTCCACCAGTTTTTTCGTGTTCGGATGAATCTTGATCTTCGTCTGCCGTTTCTATGATGTAGGAGAGGAAGGATGATGATTTCTGGACTCCGAGAGGATTTTCCAGGTGTCGGAGGTCGAGAGTGTTCGTCAAAATTGAGTTTGAAAATGAAGTGTGTCCTTTCTGAAATTGCCAATTCTAGATTTATAGACTGCCCAGCTGTCGGCGCATAAGCGGCCGTGCGTCGTCTGTGTGCCACTTGTGCGCTGACTTTCGTTGATGCAATGCTAGCTTTTTTTCTTACATTGTTTTGCGTTGTAATATCGCAAGCCCTTCAAACTGTGAACTTGCGTTGCGTTAAACTTTAGAACTTGATATTTTAAGCGTCTAGACTCTGATTCAACCACCGTTTGAACCTGTAGCTTTGTATCAATGTGCTCTATTACGGTATGATTTGAAAACTCATAAAAATGGAATATGTAAAAATGGACAGCAAGGATCCCAAGAGGCTAATTAAGACGAATATTCATTTAATTGATCAAAACCATTCAAAAGACAACATTAACAATGAAATACCACATAATTATGTATCATATGGGATTAAACATGACATATTTTGAGTCATCAAATTACCCCACACTTGAACATTGCTTGTCCTCAAGCAAAACTCAGAACAACAAATGAACTTATGCAAGTATGTATATATCAAGAACATCATGAATCTTCAACCAATGTAATCGGTGTCTTAAGTCTGAGTGAACTAGGATATTATGCTCGACCACACACTTTAAACCAAACAACTTCCTGAAAATAAAAGAGCAACTAGATCTAATTGAGCTAATGGCCAACTGACTTCAGAAATGGCAAGACAATACAACCTCCTGACTTTGGGAATTCCTTATCTAGACCGGACATGGCATCAAACTAGTGACTTCGACAGAATATTAGACCAAATATTGCGCATATCTAAGTCAATAATTCATTAAATCGATTAAAGTAAATTTCTAGACTACTAATAGGACGAAAGAACAGGTGATGGTCATTTCGTGGTTCTCACACAATTCACTAAGCCAAGACACCACACCAACTTCATAAAAAAAAATTAAGAATGTGGACACTTTCACTAGGAATTATGCAATGTAAAGAGTCAATGCTACAAGGTGAAATGGGAAAGTAGTGATAGAATGAAAAAAATTCACCAAAAATTAGCCACAATCACCACCCATTTCAGTCAAGAACTCGGTACAATTTTATCCCAATCATGCGTATCCCACCCCACACTTAAACACGTCAATTTCCTCATTGGACGAACACACATTCAAGGTGAAGAGGGAGAAAAGGAAGATGATACTGGAAAAAAGACGCGATTCTCACGATGGAATCTGGAATGACCAGAAATCCGCTCTCAAAGAGGAATCCATAGACTTGAAGTTCCGTCTCATTCTTTTGTACCTTGACCATCCACATAAAACCAAACTCAAAGCATCCATAATATCGTCATCATCATCATCATAATACAATCACCCAAAGTTTCTAAACGAAAAGAAAGAAAGAAAAACAAAGTCTTAAATGCAGAAAATGAAAGGATAGATAGAGGAGGGGTAAACCCTTCCTCATGGTGAGCCGAAGCTCAAGAGGATCAGACATCCTCTGTGGCGCTCCCTGATGCGCCATCAGTCCTCCTACGCCTCCTCGAAACTTGTGATCTCTCCTACTGCTGAGGTGGAGCAAGCTGGAGATGGTGAAGAATAGTATCCACTCCTCCACAAATATAAGACACATCCATACTGAGCCCCTCAACCACTGCCACAAGGCACCCTAGGCGATCCTGATCGTCATTCCTAGAGCTCTGCCCTCCTCGAGCCTCTGTGTACTGTCTCAAGCTCCTCTGCAATTTGGGGTCCATTGTGTCGAGAGGGTGCTTCACATGGTACTTGTCCAGAAGCCTGATGTTGAGGGCACCGGCTGGATATGAGAAGGGTCATCCCTCCCACCAAACTCGTAATACAAGTTAAGGCGATCGAGTAACCTCCCCACGAATCCACCATCGACCAAATACTTCTTGACATGTGACTGATTCTTATTGAAAATATCGGCTATTAGAGTAGCAGGGTGGAGCTTCACCTCGTGGTGAACATCTCTAGCAATGTCCATATCTGTGGTGTTGAAGCGGTGGTCATTCTCCCTCCAAGCAGTGATGGTGTAGACGCAAATGAGGTGGATGAAGCGGTAAAAATGGTACTTCACTCTACAGGCGTAGTCCTCTCTTGTGGTGTAGACGCCAAGTCCTCGCCTCGTAAGAAGGTTCCAGACCGCCTCTCAGTCATTTTACAGCAAGCTGTCATTCTCAAAATGACCCGAGGAAGGCCAATACATGTCTGCATTCTACAGCTCCTCCTCAGTTGGCAACCGCATAGTGATTGCACACTCATCCAAGGACCAATTGTAAGACTGGCTCTCTAAGGAGAAATGAATCCAGGAGTTCTCGACGTGTACCGTTGAGTGGAATTGCTTCAAGGCTCTTAGAGGGCAAGGGCCTGAAAGATGGAAAAGGCCCCAAAGTCCAAGCAGTTGAACCTTCTCCCGCACCACTAGTAGAAAGTCTCCCAAAGACTCCAAGTCCACATACCCGTAACAGCACTCCTCGAAGGTCTTCAAAACCTCATAGTGCTTCTTATGCTCTTCATTTGGGAAATTGAAGAGAGGATCTCCCGAGGTGGAGGCTGAAGCTCTAGGGTTTCTCTTTTGTGCCATCCTTCAAAACAAACAACAAACACCAAACGGGATTCATTCAAACAAACTTCTACAACTTAAAGCACAAGAATGAAAAGTCGATTTAGCATGGGTGGAGTAAAGATAGATCATGCAAAAGAATTCAAGTCTCAATAGTCGACATAGATTCCCTAAAATGAAAGTTCTAAGCACAATTGAACATCAAGAATAGTCCATAACACAAGCCAAAATCAACCACATACCACCCCACACTTAGCATGAAAAAGCACATAACTAATCCTAGCACAAGATGCAATCTCAAGCACTAAAACTTATTTGCAAAAGTGTGTGGGATGGCGCGAATCAATAATCCAATGTTATTAAGAAAATAAGAACAAAGAGTATAAGCATCATCTACTTAATCTTATGCATCCTAGCTAAAAAATTCATCATGCCAAATCAATTAGAGACAAGAACACAAGATTCAAGTCATCTTCAATCAAAGAACATGGCAAAAGTCGACAAAGTGAGGCAAAAATCCAACTGTCATTAATTGAACATAGAACAAGCCATCACAATGTTCAAATCATCATCTAGAATATCATACCTAAAATCTTAAAACATAAAGTAGGCACAAAACTAACATTTATGCTAACAATTCTAGAATAATTCATTCATCATGCAACAATACAAACTCAGTCAATCCGAAGCAACTAGAATCATGCAATCAATTAACTCAACAAGACAGTTGATCAAAAAGTCCAAGAATCAAGTTCATGCATATCAATCCTAGCTCTTCAACTCAACAAAATCCAAAAATTCAAGAATCACAATCCCAACAGGCTCCTAACCAACAATCAATCATCAACAATGGCATAATTCACATCATATGAATCATTAACGATAATTATAGCTAAAAGAAACTAAGAACAAGCAAATCAACCTCAAAAAACAAGTCAAAATTCATGGTCAAAGGTGGCTTCCTTCTTCTTCCAAAATTGGGGATGAGGAAAAAGAGAGGTAAACTCGTGGGGAAGGATGGAGGTATGATGGAAAATGAATTTGGGAGGATTGGTGGTGGTTTTATGGTGGGAGAGTGAGTGGGAATAGTTGGGAAGAAGAAGAGCTCAAGCTTTTTAGAGCTTCTTCAATGGAGGAAGGAGAGAGAATGTGGGGATTTATGGTAGAGGGGGTGAATGAGTGTTATAAAGGGTTGGGGATGATGGATTTTGAGTAGGGAGGAAGTATGGAGGAGTGAAGGGGTTATGGTTTATGAACTTGAGATTTTAGAGAAGAGAAGAAGAGAGGAGGAAGAAAAAAATCAGAGAAGAGAATAAGAGGGAAAGAAAATAGCCAAAATTAAAATTTAAAAGGGATTTTATTTTCTGCCAACAGCCGGCGCATGCGCCATTTATGCACCATCTGTGCGCCGACTGCTAGGCAAAAATTCTAGCTTTTAAAAATTTGACAAAATAGAGTTTTAACTCGCAATTTTCAATCTTGAACTTCTTTCTTCGACCGAAAACAACAATCAAAGACTCGAGCAATCATCAAACATAATAACATCAAATAATGACACCCAATACCGACGAAAAACTTGAACAAAGTCTCCAAAAGCTGAAAATTTTAAATTCTCTTTATATACAAAAAGATCGGGGTGCCTCTTGAAAAACGTTAAATTTCTCGTCGTTAGCTCGACGATACCTGGAACGGAGTTCGAGGTACATGATTAGAGGGCTTCGAGTGATTAAATCCCGAATTCCTCTTCATCTTCTTTTCTTCACCTACTGGCAATGTCTTCTTCTTTTCTTTTCCATCTTTCTTCACGTCCGACTTCTCGGACAACAACTTCTTCACATCCTTAGCTCCTTTATCCTCCAATGATATCCTCGAGTCTTACCTCCTCTACCAACAACGAACTTTGCGGGAGTGACGTGAACTTATCAAAATGGTCAAGCCAAGCAGAAAAATCAAAAGATGACTCATTCTTGGGAGATGAAAGAGGAGAAACAAATACAGGAGTAGCCATTTCAAACATGATCTCTTCCTCCCCTAACCGGAAGGTCATTCTCCCGCTAAGAACATCAATGATGGCCCCAACAGTAGCGAGGAATGGTCTACGGAGTATGAGGGGAGTATTGAAATCTTCCTTCATATCAACCACAACAAAATCAACCGGGAAGTAGCAATTATTGATCTTAACAAGAACATTTTTAACAATTCCTAAGGGTTTTTAATGCTCTTATCAGCTAGATGTATGTCCATGCTAGTAGGAACTAATTCAGTTAATCCAAGGCATTGGCATAAAGGATACGACATCACAATTATACTAGCTCCTAAATCAGTAAGAGCCTTATCTATGCAATGGGAACCAATATAGCAAGGAAAAGAGAAACTTCCCGGAGCCTTGCACTTCCTAGCAACCCACCTTTGGAGTAGTTGTGAACAGTTCATCCATGGGGCCACTTAATCAACTCTTGCTAGTTCCTCTTTCTTCAAACACAACTTCTTCAAGTGGTTGGTGTTTGATGGCTTCTTATCCTTCTGAGGCTTCTAATAGGCCTGCCTCTACATCATGGATGACTTTCGTAAGTGTGTTCAAGATTGTGAGCTGATTGATCATGTTCCTGATGGCCCAGAGTGTAACATCCCAATTCTGATTAACCAATTTGATTTAAAAAGGTTGGTTTAGTTCCTCTTTTGTTAAAGGCTGGTGGGATTTTATTCGAATTAAATTATTAAATTATTTAGTTCATGGATTAAATTTTACCCCAATTAATGGAAGTTTAACTTCTCGAGTTAATGGGGATCGGGTTAACTGCAGGGAAAAGTCTCAAGCCAATTGGTTGGACTAACCGATCCGGCCTAAACATCCAAACACCACTCCATTGGGAAATAAGGCCGGCTGGCCATAATAGAAATGAGCTGGGCTCTAGCTCGCTAATTGAAAGAAGAAGGGATAAGATGGCTTGGCCCGAGCCCTCATCTCGGCCCATCAGTTTAGACTAGAAGAAGAAGAAGGCCAAGCTGTTGGACTAATGTAAGAAAGAAAAGAAAGTCCTTGGGCCCTAGATCCGTTCAGCCGAAATGGATAGGGAATTGGGGATGGTGGGCCTAGACTTAAACACCAAAGTAGATAGGGTTGTTGGTCGGTTTGTTGACAGAAGGAGGAGGGAGTAGGATAGGGTTTTTGGGGGAGTGTGGAGTGCTGAAATCAAGAGGAAGGGTTGGACGTGGGTTTTGTTCGGAGGAGTAAAGTTAGGAAGGAATGGAAGGTTGGTGGCAGCACACTGAACTAGAGGCAAGAGCATAGGTAGCTTGTTGGGTCACAAATCGAGGGGAAGACGGTGTTGCTTCTACCAACCGACAAAGCCTAGAAGCTTAATCCCCAACAAATCGTGAAAACCAACATCAGATGGAGATCCCTTCTCCGAAAGTGAGAAGGGATCATGTGGTAGTCTGGCCAGTGGAGGTCGGAGGAAGGAAGACAGATTCCGTCGGTGTTGGTCCGAGGTGCCGACAACTAGGAATAATGGATTCCAAGAATCTCAGAGCTTTTTCGTCGGTGGCTGTAGGTGACCGGAGAAGAAGAAGGGTTAGTCTACAATTATTTCGAAACATAAGTGACTCTTTGGTGAATTCTGGAGCATTGTGGATTAGTATGGAATTTTGGGTTAATTGTTAGAGTGGTCCCTAACTACTAGATCTTGACAGATGAGGACCTGGGTGAAGTTTGGTAACTTTCAAAGATTTTGGACTAAAGTCTATAACAGAGAAAGTGTGAGGACTGCCTCTAAAATTCGTGGTAAATGTTCATTTTGGTCACCAGAAGTTTTGAAGTGTTGCAGTTCAAGATTTGAGGGATATCTCGCTCATTTGAAGTCCAAACGACACACTGTCAGAACCTGTGGAACCGGGACAGCGAGAAGGATCTTCACATGTATAATTCAGAGTCTTATTTTAGACTAATGTGAGGGCTTAGCGTCGATAGGTAGTCATAACGTGAGAAATTACAACTAGGCTTAGTAAATTTAGGAATGCACGAATTGGAGAGTTGAAAAGGTAACTTGTATGATGTTGTAATTGGTTGTTGATATGTGATGCTTGAGTTGACTCGTTTGAATGTATGATTGACTTTTTTGAATGTATGGTCGACTTGTGTGAATGTATGGTTGACTAGGTGGCTAGAAATGAGAATTATTTCCAAAGTGTGCATAAGTTATGTGGCTGTAATTATTGGAACTGTGGAATATTGGGTGTAGGAGGATTGTTCTGCCAATGTAGAATCATCCTAGAAGGATGAACAGAAGGGTGACCATAGAACTTGCGACATGATCACTCCTTCGACTTTACTATTACAAGTGGAGTGGTCGGTAAGGCTAGTAGTCCGCCCGTAATAAGTGTGTAATATGGAATTGTGATGTTGAATGTGATGGAATTGGTACATGGAATTGTGACATAGAATTGGTACATGGAATTTTGACATGGAATTGTGATGTGGAATTGGCTGAATGGAATTGTATTGTTGATGTGTGGAAATTTTTATGGTTGTGTGAAATGGAATTGAAATGATAGAACCGGTAGGAGCCTGCACTGCCCCGTTATCTGCATTATGGGTGCTAAGTGCCTCTCCAAGGGGGAGAGGTGTGGTCACGACTTCAAGGGAAAAACGTGATTTTGTTTTGTTTGAGTCTTGTTTATTATTCCTTCAAGGGAAAGGTTTTGTTGTATCCTTCAAGGGAGAGGATGCGTCTTTGGGCCTCTTCAGGTGAGAGAGGTGCATCAGGTCGGCAAGGGTGGTGCGGGATAAACTCTTTGGCGCCTAATTAAAATCACCAAGATATGAACTTGAACTTGATCGTGTGAATGTATGTGTGCGTGTGTGTGTGTATGTGTTTTGATATGTATGGACATGTGGTTGAATTGTACTGTTGAGCAGCAATGTTGTTTCTTGTATGATATGGCATGATATATGATGATGATGTAATGTTGGTATTCAATTTGTGACGTGAGTTTTGTAATGGATTGTTTATGATGTTTGGGGTGATGCATGGTGGAATAGAGGTTGAGGGAATTGATTGATGACTTATAACTACTATACTATGATGTTAAAATGGAATATACGTATGGATCCCATTGTTGTATTCTAATGTGGGAGTTTGGGATGCTCCCTAGGTAGTTCGATGCATAGTTAAGCCCAGTGGGTTCACTCAGTTTTATTAGGAAACCGATCCCCTCCTAGTCTCCCTTTTTAGTTAGAAGTACTGGCGAGCATAACTTGGTTCAACAGTGTTGTCATTTGGAGGTTGGAGTTGAGCTAGAAGACTAAAGGATGGTGATCGAGGACGAGGATGTCATCTTATGTATTTTCATTTCAGTTGACAGCTTGGGGAATTTTAAATGTTATTTATTATTGAGACTATTTAAGAGGGTTGGTTAAATGGGGCTTGGAATGTATTTAAGCGGTGATTCCCGTATTTTTTTTAATGATTACATTTTATCGATCTTATTTCCACTGATTTTTTTATTTATCGCTGGTAGCACCGGTTCCCGGTCTAACCAATGAGTTCGACTGGGTGATTTAGGGGGGGTGTTACAAGTGTATTAGAGCCTGGTTTATCTCTACTGCATAGGTAATCTTTTAATTCATTTAGAGGATTAGCTACCCTCTAATGGAAAGGACAGAACATCAATGCAGTACTGGCATTCCAGGGGTCTTTCAAACAATTTTAACTGGGTTGGGGTTTTGAAATGAAAGTGAATTTTAAGAAAGAAAGCGATTTGAAAATTTGTCAACTGAAAGTGTTTTGTCCTCGGTCCTCCTAAGTCACAAAGAAAGCCAAGAGATTAAGGGTCGCAACATTGAGAAGGTGATTAAGCTGGAATGGAGTGTTGGGTATGGAGATGTGAATGGGCTGTAGAACTGGAGGTTGTAGTTAATTAGTACGTTAACTACCAAACGAGTATTCAAGGAAAGAAGGTAGTAAGGCAGCAATGCTAGACTTAGACAATGACCGTTCGGTGAAGAGGAACAACCATTCTTTCGGTGGAGACATCGACCGTTGCCTAAGCTTAAAGGAAAGTTTTGGTAGTTGGAGGGTTGATACAATTGGATGAAAGTTTCTGACGTGGTTTCAAAAGCATGGTATGGAGGCAGATGACGTACACAAGCCTTTGAAGTTGTGGAGTAAGGTTAATGATTTGGAAGGGGAAGTTGGGATGTGATGTGGCTAAGTTTTGAATGGAGGTTTCTGACTTCGGGGACGAAATCCTTTGAAGTTGTGGAGAGTTATAACATCCCGGTTCTGATTAACCAATTTGATTTAAAAAGGTTGGTTTGGTTCCTCTTTGGTTAAAGGCTGGTGGGATTTAATTCGAATTAAATTATTTAATTCATGGATTAAAATTTACCCCAATTGATGGAAATTTAACTTCTAGAGTTAATGGGGATCGAGTTAGCCGTCGGGTCAAAGTCTCAAGCCAATTGGTCAGACCAACCGACCCGACCCGAACATCCAAACACCAATCGAATGGGAAATAAGGTCGATGGCCATAATAGAAAGGATTTGGTTCCAACTCGCGAATTGAAAGAAGATGGCCTAGCCCGAGGCCTCATCTCGGCCCATCGGTTTAGACCAGAAGAAGCAGAAGGCCCAACTGTTGGACCTGTGTAAGAAAGAAAAGAAAGGCCTTGGGCCCTAGATCCGTTCAGCCTAAATGGATAGATAATTGGGGATTGTGGGCCTGGACTTAAATGCCAAAGTAGAGAGGATTGTTGGTCGATTTTTTGGTCGAAGGAGGAGGGAGTAGGATAGGGTTTTTGGGGGGAGTGTGAAGCGTTGAAATCAAGAGGAATGGTTGGACGTGGGTTTTGATCAGAGGAGCGGAAGTCAAGAAGGAATGAAAGGTTGGTGGCGGCGTATGAAACTAGAAGCAAGAGCGGAGGTAGCTTGTTGGGTCTCAAATCGAGGGGAAGACAGTGTTGCTTCTACCAACCGACAAAGCCTAGAGGCTTAATCCCCAACAAATCATGAAAACCAACACCCGACGGAGTAGTAGAGATAGACGGAGATCCGCCATCCGAAAATGAAAAGGGCTCATGTGGTAGTCTGGCTAGTAGAGGTCGGAGGAAGGAAGACAGATTCCGTCGGTGTTGGTCTGAGGCGCCGACAAACAGGAAGAATGGATTCCAAGAATCCTGGAGCTTTTTTGTTGGTGGCAGTAGGTGACCGAAGAAGAAGAAGGGTAGTCTGCAATTATTTCAAAAGATAAGTGACTCTCTGGGGAATTCTGGAACGTTGTGGATTAGTATGGAATTTTGGGTTAATTGTTAGAGTGGTCCCTAACTGCTAGATCTTGACAGATGAGGACCTAGGTGAAGTTTGGTAACTTTCAAAGATTTTGTACTAAAGTGCATAACTGAGTTGACTTGTCTGAATGTATGCTTGACTTGTTTGAATGTATGGTTGACTTGTGTGAATGTATGGTTGACAAGGTGGCTAGAAATGAGAGTTTATTTCCAAAGTGTGCAAAAACTATGTGGCTGTAATTACTGGAACTGTGGAATGTTGGGTGCAAGAGGATGGTTCTACCACTGTAGAATCATCCTAGAAGGGTGGTCCTAGACCTTGCGACATGATCACCCCTTCGACTTTACTAATACAAAAGGGGTGGTATGTAAGGCTAGCAGTCCGCCCGTAATAAGTGTGTAATGTGGAATTGTGATGTTGAATGTGACATGGAATCGGTTGAATGAAATTTTGTTGTGATGTTTGCAAATTGGTGTGGTTGTGTTAAATGGAATTGAAATGATAGAACCGGTAGGAGCCTGCATTGCCCCCTTATCTGCACTATGGGTGCTAAGTGCCTCACCAAGGGAGAGAGGTGCGGTCACGACTTCAAGGGAAATGCGTGATTTTTTTTTGTTTGAGTCTTGTTTACGATTCCTTCAAGGGAAAGGTTTTGTTGTATACTTCAAGGGAGAGGATGCGTCTTTGGGCCTCTTCAGGGAAGAGAGGTGCATCGGGCCAGCATGGGTGGTGCGGGATAAACTCCTTGGCGCCTAATTAAAATCACCTAGATATGAACTTGAACTTGATCGTGTGAATGTGTGTGTGTGTGTATGTGTTTTGGTATGTATGGACATGTGGTTGAATTGTATTGTTGAGCAACAATGTTGTTTCTTGTATGATATGGCATGATATGTGATGATGATGTCATATTGGTATTCAATTTGTGATGTGAATTTTGTAATGGACTGTTTATGATGTTTGGGATGATGCATGATGGGAATAGAGGTAGAGGAAATTGATTGATCACTTAGAACTACTATACTAGCATGTTAAAATGGAATATTAGTATGGGTCCCATTGTTGTATTCCAATGTGGGAGTTTGGGATGTTCCTTAGGTAGTTTGACGAATAGTTATGCCTAGTGAATTCACTAAGTTTCATTAGGAAACTGATCCCCTCCTAGTCTCCCTTTTCAGTTAGAAGTAGTTGGCGAGCAGAGCTTTGTTCAACAGTGTTGTTAGTTGGAGCTTGGATATGAGCTAGAAGACTAAATGATGATGACCGAGGACGAGGATGTAATTTTTTGTATTTTCATTTGAGTTGATAGCTTGGGGAATTTTAAATGTTATTCATTGTTGGGTTGTTTAAGAGGTTTGGTTAAATGGGGCTTGGAATGTATTAAGTGAAGATCCTCGTATTTGTTCTAATGATTACATTTTATCGATCTTATTTCCATTAATTTTGTTTTGATTATTTTGGTTCGATTTATCACTAGTAGCACCAGCTCCCGATCTAACCAATGGGTTCGACCTGGGTGATTCAGGGCGGGTGTTACACAGAGTTCACTTGGATTAACAATAAACTTGATGACCTTATTGCTTGAAAACTGGACAGGCTGTTTGTGAATTTGCCTTCGCAGAGCTTGTATCCCAGAAGCAAAGTTAATATCATTCCTTCGAATGACTCTGACCACTGTGCAATTTATTTGGATACTGATTTTACAGCACCTCTCAGCCCAAAACCTTTAAGTTTTTGAATTGTTGGACTAAAAATGTTAGGTACAAGAGCATTGTTGAGGAGGTTTGGCGAACTAGAGTTAATGGTAATTGTTTCTATCAGATTTACAAGAAGCTTAGGCTTAAAGGCTGAGCTCATGAATTTGACTGCAGAGTGCTACTCTGATATTCATATAAGAGTGAGGGACAAGCAGAATGAAGTCTTGGCATTCAAAGCTGACTTCTATAGCAATCCTACTGCAGAAAAGCTTGCGAGAATTCAAATCCTCCAGGAAGAGTTGGCTAACTATCAAAGGAATGAGGAAAGTATGCTAAGACAAAAGGAAAAGGTAAATTGGATCAAGCTTGGCGACAGGAACTCAAAGTTCTTCTATTCTTATGTTAAGTCCAGGCAAGCTACTAATACAATTAGGCAGCTTCGAGACGATAAGGGGGTAATGGTAGAGGGTTTAGATGAGTTGGCCAATGTTGTCGTTGCCTTCTATAAGAATCTTTTGGGGAGTACTAAAACTGTATAGAATTTTTACAGTTGTGAAGTCATTCAGAGGAAGCTCAGTTTAGAGCAGCAGGATAATATGATATCCCCAGTTACTATAGGTGAAGTCAGGAAAACATTTAGCATGGCTAATGAAAAAGCTCCTGTCCGCGATAGAAATACTGCATCCTTCTTCAAGCAGAGTCGAGGGATTGTTGAGGCTGACATCATGAATGTAGTGAGTATTTTCTTTTAGAATATCTATTTGCCGCCTTATGTCCATTCGATCATTCTTACTTTAATTCCTAAGGGAACAAACGCAGCTGACATGAAATATTATTGTCCAATATCTTGCTGTAATGTGCTCTACAAAATTGTTTCTAAGGTTTTGTTGAATAGAATGGATGTAGCTCTCCCCTCCCTAATTAGTGATGCTCAAATAGCCTTTGTAAAAGGTCGAAATATAGGTGATGGAATTCTTATTGCACATGGCTTCTTAAGAATTACAAGAGGTATGGAATATCCCCAAGACGTGTTTTGAAGGTGGATTTGATGAAGGCATTCGACTCAGTCGAATGGTGTTTTGTTCTTAATGCTCTAAAAGCGATGGAGTTCCCTGCTATGTATGTTAGTTGGATTGAGGCATGTTTCAAGTCTACCATGATGTCAATTAACATAAATGGGACACTTAAAGGTTACTTCCCTGCCAAAAAAGGTTTAAGACAGGGGGACCCCATCTCCCCCTATTTGTTTGTGATCACCATGGAAATTTTGAGCTACTTATTTGATAAAGCTATCAAGGAACAAAAGTTTCAACTTCACCCTCAATACAAAGGAGTCAGTATGACACATCTAAGCTTTGCAGATGATCTGCTTATTTTCACCAAAGCCAAAGCTGATGCTATTAATGAGGTAACCAGTATACTGAACGCCTTCCATTGTTACTCTGGATTGCAATTCAATCCAGAGAAAAGCTCAATATATTTAGCTGGAGTCACGAATGTAGAGGAGATTGACCTTATTGCAACTTAAGGCTTCCGTACATGTGAGTTACCTTTCAAGTATTTAGGAGTCCCTCTTACTGTAGGTATGTTTTGTAGATGCGATTGCAAGGATTTTGTTGACATAATCACTCGTGGAATCACGGATTGGAGATCTAAAAAGCTTTCTTATGCTGGGAAAATACAATTAATTGAAACTGTTATAGGGGGGACTCTTCAATATTGGATGCCTAATTTCATACTCCCTTCATATTTGCTTAGGGAAATGGAGAAAGTGTGCAATAGCTTCCTCTGGGGTAACTTAGTTAAGGCTAAAGCTTCCTGGAAGTACTCTGCACTGCCAAAGCAGGAGGGAGGTTTGGGGCTTCGAGATTTTAAGTGCTGGAATCATGCTAATGTTATCAGACATATATGGAGTATTTTACTCAAAGCTGGTTCCCTTTGGGTTGCATGGCTAACTATCTATAGACTGAAAGGTAAACAGTTTTGGGATATTCAATCCACCTCTGGTTCATGGCACTGGCGGAGACTCCTGAAGCTTAGATGCCTTATTCGTGCTCATGTAAGCTATGATGTTGATGGTGATGTTTTGTGGGATGGTGACTACATGGACAAATATAAGCTCTCTAAAGTTTGGGAGTCCATTAGAGTCAAGGTGAACAAAGTTGAATGTTATGACATGGTGTGGAAAGGTTACATTATACCAAGGCGTTCAATAGTTGTTTGGCTTATTGTCAACAACAAACTAACTACAAAGGAAAAATCAGAAGGTGGGGTCTGAATGTTGATGAAAGCTGCTTGCTGTGTGGGAACTGCCCTGAGATAAGAGAGCACATTTTTACTTGTTGCAGTTACTCTCAATAGGTTATTACTAAAACTCTACCAAAACTTAGTGGCTTGACTTCAGATACTATGCTTAGAAAAGCTTATTCTTGCAAAGGGGGAGCTGTTATGCAGAAAACCAAAAGACTGTTGTGGCGAGTTGTGATGTGCAGGTTATGGACTGAGTGATGCAATAGGGTCTTCTAGTCTTCAAGAGTAGAAGCGGGTGATTTATCTGAGCTTATCTAGGAAGAAATGATGACTTTTGCTAGGAGCCATAGACATGAGAGTAGTATAGTTGTTGTTATCTAGTCTTTTGTTTTGTTTCTTTGTCCTTTGATTGTATTGTGATTCCCTGCTTTTGATGAATAAAATCAGCTCAATTCATTAAAAAAAAAATCAACGTGTCATGTGGTTCGCACCGTATTATTACGTTCTTTTGGGCTTTGAAGTACCGCTACGACAATGAGGTAAATATGTTCTATCCTCTGGCAGAATGATCAGGAACCATGTGTACCGTGAGAAGAATAAAATTCCGTAAGAAGAAACCGTGAATTTGGTTGGCTTGGATTTTCTTACTCCTTGTCTATGCATTAAATGCCATGTTATGTTTTTCATGATTTTGTTCTAACCATTGATCTAGTGAATGTATAGACTGGTACTAACAAAAAGCGCATCTTCATTGATTCTCTTTCGTAATTGCCACCAATTGGTAGTATTTCCAATAGGGAATAATCATATACATTTCTTTCACAAACTCATTTGAATATTTAAAATGGTATGCAAACAGATTGTTCATCTCCATGACACCTAGGGGTGTGAAGCCCGACCCGTTTGATCGGGTATTCTCTAACCCGACCCTATCAAATCGGGCTTCGAGCTACCCGAAAAGCCGTAATTTAATTCCCTGGGCCTGGCTCGGGTTGTGTGAGAACATCACAACCGGGTTTCGAGCTTTTTGGATAAATCCTGAACAAAACCTGGGCCGAACTCGGCTCAACCCGGTGTTTAATAAAATGTGTTTTAATGTTAAAAAATAGCTCAGACCCAAATATCATGTCTCAAATTCAGATGCTATTATGCTTATGGTAGATGGCAAAGGATCTGGCCCCAACCATTTTCATGGGTTGGAAGTGTTCCAACCTTTTTTCAACCATTAGATCACCTTTTGACCTTTTGACTAATCCAATGGTCTAGATTGTTAGGGGTATTTAGGACTTTACTCACATAATTTATTTCTTATATTTTAATTAAATACTGAATATTCTCAGGTGACCGGCCGGCGGCGCTGTCGACTTTTTCGGTGACACTCCGACGACTTTTCCGGCAACCGACCAACCTCCGACGAGACTCTGGCGACTTTTGCGACGAAGACATGTTAACTAGTTAACACCATTTTTTGTTGATAACTAGTTAACAGTGTTTATTTACTAATAACTAGTTAACATGATTTTTAAACTGATAACTAGTTAACAGTGTTTTTTGTAGATAACTTGTTAACAGATTTGAACATGATAACTAGTTAACCAATTATCATATAATCAAAATTTTAACGAGATTTTTTGTTAATAGGTTATCTAACTAGTTATGTTGTTCTTACGTAGTTAACTAGTTAACAGATTTAGCTAGTTAACAGATTTAGGTGATAACTATCACCATTAGTTAATGAAATTTCATTACCAATTTTAAATAATATTTTTTGTTAACAATTTATCCAACTAGTTATGTTATTTTTACTTAGTTAACTAGTTAACATCATGACTAGAGAACTAGTTAACAAGATTTTTAGTTGATAACTAGTTATCAAAATTAGTTAACTAGATAACTTATCGAGTTAACAGTATAACAATCGAGTTAACTAGTTATTAACCAATCGAGTTAACTAGTTATTAACCAATTGATAACTAGTTTAACTAATTATACGAACTAGTTAACACGTTAGTCGACAACCGGTTTATATAGTTCAAAGATTATTCAAACAATGTCAACAACATAAAAAATAGTAACTGAAAATGTAATTATTAATACTAAATAATCAAACTATGTATAAAAAAAAATAGAGTGACTAAATTATAATTATTTATAATTATTCATTAGGATTATCAATCATAAGGAGGCGATACAGGTCCCTCGCCGGCGAGGAATTTGGAGATTCGTCGAGCTGCTGTAAGACGGTGTGAGCGTCTCTCACGGAGTGGTGTTCGTGATCGGTCAGAAGAGGGTGATGGACGACGCGGTGGCAGCGATTCTGGGTTGGAAGTCAGCGGACTCGAGAACTACTTTGATTTCTTTCCCGTCAACGAAGGCAGGGGATTTGGCTCCGCCTTTTGTCGGCGTCTAGAAGGAAGTGATGGGCAACAACTTTCTGGAGATGGATCGGGAGATCCGTTCGGTTCAACAGCTGAAGTACGATGCTGATGTAGAGGCCGACATATCAAAGGGGAAGGGATAGGTTTTTTAATTTAAATGACAATTTTGTCCTTCCTGTCAAATGGGTTGGACCAGTCCAACCCGGAAGGGTTGGACTCGATCCGATGCCTATGGTAGATAATGACCCATATGCTTTTTTTTCTTTTCTATTCGAGAACTCTATTTGTTTCATCCTCTTCTCTTTAGGGGTCGGGACTAGCAAAAATAAATAAATAAATAAATAGTTATGAAAATGATTTATTGATGGGGATCCATCCCGTTCAGGGACTGTGGGGCCACGACGGTGAAGAAGCAATGGCTCTCTCTGATTGGGCACTACAAAGGAAGACTACCACGTGGCGTAGGGGACCACCTCGCGGGCACGTCAAGGGAAATTCGTGGTTCTCCAGGGGTAATATTGGAAGATAAGGAGTATTTTAGCGGAAGCTTGATCGAGACGAAGAAGAAGCAAAAGTTTCCTGGTTTGAAGAGGTCTAATTCCTACAATGCAGATAGGTACCCAAATTAATATACTACGCTAGAAGGCAGATTTCAGGGATCTCGAGACATAGTCAGAAACCCGCAGATCCCGCAAATTCCAGATGCCAGGGGTAAACTTTTGAAGACACTGTTCCTATTTAGTTGTTGGATCCAATTTTCGCTTTGAAGATGTGAGAGGGTTTTTGGTGCCGCAATAGAAGAGGCGGAGAGGGTGAGGGCAAGGGAGTTTGGGGGTTGTGTTTGTAACGGGAATTGGGACAGCAGAGTGGCGATCGAGGGAGAGGGAAGGGAACGAAGAAGAAAGTGGTGCCAGTGGGAGAGCGGTCAGGCGATGGGAGTTATTTGTAAGAGAGAGATAAGGGGAAGAAGAAGAAAGGGAATTTTTTAATATTAAAAAAATTATTTAATATGATGTGGCAGCCATGTCACATGACACATAAGAAGTTGGACACAGTCAGCTAACTCCGTCAGGCCATGTAGGATGATTTTCAGCGAAAACTGACGGCATGCCATTTTCATAAATGGGTTCAGAAGGTCGTGACATTATTGGAATTCGAAAAAGGATATGTATAAACTTGTAATAAGCTAATAGTTTTATGTAGTACATGGGTATTAGGCCAAAATCTAATGATATTTGTTTATATTATATAATACACTAAAATATATACTCACGACTTCGTTTTCCGTCGCGGATTTGGGCGCAAGAATTGACCAATTGCGGTGGCTTTGACAAATTCCTTCTTTTCCGGTGACATATGGTTCGTCCAATTCCGGCGGCGTTGAAAGTGGGATGAGACCCAATTCCTCTAAAACCCAAGATTTCAATTACCTCACAAAAGGGTGGGATTGTCCCTTTTCCTTACAACTTTTACCATTGTCTCAAAATTGTCCCCAACCCAACCCATGTTCTTTACCACTTTCCTTTCTATTTTTTATTTCTTCTATTTCTTTGAAATCGCAAACCCCACTTGTTGATTAATTCCTTTATTCCTCCCTATGGGGAATAATAAAATTCTCTTAGTCCACCGAGCTGCCTCTACCTACGAAGACTCCAACGAGCACTCCTTCCTTCCCTTTCTTCTTCTCTCAGTCCTCACTGAACAACCTGTCTATGAAGACTCCGACGAACACTGGTTTCTTCCCTTTCTTCTTCTTCCTTCAATCGTCCCCCTTCTCTCCATCATCCACCTACTTTCTCCTCTAGTTTTGATGAAATGATATAGTTAGGGTTCGGTCGTAGTCATGTCCCTCAATCGACCTTCTTCTTTCGTCATCATCGCTGTAACCCCAAACCCACTGTTAATAAAAACCCTGAAATTAGAGTTTTCCGGATGCTATAAACCCCAAAAACCTTTGATCCCATGTTCAGACTCCAGACACTCCTTCTATTGTGTAGACGAATTTGGTACTGAAACTCTTTAATTGATGGCGGCCGGAAGACAATGGCGGCGGCTGAAAGTGATAGCGACGAGGTTGTGTTGGAGGAAAAGGGAGTTTTTTTTAATTGAAACGAGTAGCAAAGAGTTGAAGATGATAATAAGTAAATGTGTAGTTTGAGGAATAAACTAGAGTAAAACAATCATTTTGTTTCAGTATTGATTTTAATTTTTGTGATCATCTAACATGAAAAACAAGGAATTCAAATCTCTTACAATTGTATATTCTCCATAATTGAATTGCAACAAAATTGCTAATTTTAGGAACATTTGAATTCTGCGACGGAAAGCGAGGGCAATTTTAGTAGGATAAGCATGAATTTTTTGAATTTCCTTGCGATAAATGAGTAGTGTATTATGATTATTAAGAGAAAATGATATGTTAGTATGATATATGAACTATAGAGTCTAACCTACTTGAAGATCGCCTACCTAGTCTTAAATGACAAAAAGTATGCATTTTTTCTAACTTGATTTTTTTTATTAGTTTACTTCATTTTTTATAACCCTACACAATATATGTTATGTATTATGTTATTTTTTCACCTAAGGTTATATCACAATATATCTATGTGTTTTCCTAAAAAAATACATTTATGTCTTAATATTATTTAATATGTCTTAATTTTCTAGTTGGGTATTGGATTTAGATTATGATATAGAATATAAATAATTAAAATTTTTGTATCTTTGTATATTGCAGATAAATATAAATTATTTAATTATAATAATAAAAGTATATTTTTATAATAAAATTTATGGTAAACGCTTCAGTCCAGGTACACCCATGACGTTTGTGCTATCTAGAGTGATATTTTCATTGAACTAATCGTTTATATCAATAGATTTAATCTTAATAAGTCTAAACTGAGCTTAATTACAATTTTTAGTCATCATAGTATAAGATTATACCTAATGTTCTTCAGGTTTCTTTCTACAGCTGCATTTTTTCTCAATATGATAGATTATCATCTCTACCAAATTAGTTTTTTGTTCAAATCGTCCTATATATCCTTTAACAACATGTAGATTCTTATACTCGACAAAAAAGATATTAAAAACATGTTTATTTATCAAAACTAAAAGTGGGTGCACCAGAGTGTTCACCTAAAATTTATACTTATAATTCTAAGGTATTAAGTAGACATTAGTTGTAGAGTCATAAACAAATACAAATATGCAATCAATGACATTTTAATAAGAGATACATTATGATTTTTTATATAAGAAATTAAGGATGATGTGGAAATTTGAGAGAAAGACTACATCCTATGTGGCAAAAACTTTTGGTTGATCTACCATATATATATGTAAGATTAAGATATCAAAATATACTAACATATCAATATATCTCACATATCATGTAGATATCCTCTAACCAAATGAATCCAAAATAATTTCATAGCCTTTAATACTCACAAATTGGACTTAAAGACCGCTACGTTATTTGATTCAATCATTTGAGACTATAGACCAAAATAAAAAATATCATTTGAGACTCGTTACGTCAAGAACTCCTAGTTCTCTAAGGCTCCCTCTACTTTGCCAACTTGACAAACAGCCCCATATACTATAAATCGCTCTTTTTACCCCCTCCTACTTTGACCACTTGCCGTTTGGGTCCTTCTGTTCCACCTTTCGTCTTCGTGACATTAATTGATGCACATTCAGTACACCACGTTTGCCAATAACCATGTATTAGCCTACTAAGAGTTTTGAAGTGGGAATATAAGTATATGTATGGTTAGATAGGATTTGACGAATAAAATGTGTGGTTTTAAAATCCTTCGTATTTCAGCATACTCTTCGTGATACCTACCTAATTTAACTCTCCAACCAACTCTTCATCTTCTACCTCTGATATCTCTCTTTTTCAGTGTGTGGATGTGTCCTGATATAATGTTAAGAAGACGAAAGTTAAAACAAAATTACCAAAACGGAAAAGTAGTCAAAGTAGGAGTGGTAAAAATAACAATTTATGGTACAGGGTGATATTTGTTAAGTTGGAAAAGTAGAGGGGCCAAAGTGTTATTTTCTCTTTTATAAATAAATCATCATCTTATCTCCATTGGTTAGCTTGATTTGCCAGGTCAGAGAAGAAACGAGCCATAGAGGCCGACGGCATCGTTTCGGGAAGCAGACATCTTTCGAAATTATATGCTCATCCCTCGTCACATATCGGTTTGCAGCTAAAATATGAGGCTGACAGAGATCGTTGCATCCCTCCCGCTTTTTTCCATAATCAGTATCACACTATCGAGTCTCAAGAAAGAAAAATGCAGATACTCTCATCTCCATTGTCCCTGCATAAATCACTCGAAAGCTTGAAGCCTCAATCAAAGCCAGGTAAACCACTTCGCCTGATCAAATTCTTCTGCCATTGAAGTCCGTCTCCACCACCACTGTCAATAGCTGCTGCTGTTCCCGTCTCTTGAGTTGGAAATTTTCGGTCCGGCGTTTCTTTTCAGGAATTTGCTCGGTGATTCAGTATTTCGTACCAAATTCCTCGTCCATAAGAAGTTGTAGACATTTCGGTAGCCTAGCTTTGTCCCGGAGGTCGTACTCCAATTTCGGCTGCTTTACAACTAGAGCTGCTTCCACCGAGGGTTAGTTTCATTAGCACTTATCTTTTCCGAAGCTCTTTCCATGTTTTGGCAGATATACGTGTTTATTATGTTTTGTTTATTTGTGCTTATCTTGTTAAGGTAGGTACTAGAAGTTAGGGAATGAGAATCTTCTCTGAGTTAGGCAGGTCTCTCAAAGTTAGCACTATGTTTTAACAGAATTATTTCTTTGTGGCGATTCTCTCAAGTCGGTGGTGCTTCTGCAACACCGACCGAATTAGGCTCAGCCGGAAAGAGTGCAGTGCTGAAAGCCTTGTCTCAAATCATTGATCCTGATTTTGGAACGGACATCGTCACATGTGGATTTGTCAAAGATTTAGAGATTGATGAAGCTGAAGGAAAGGTTTGCGATCATAATGACAAACAGTTTGAAGTTAATTTCTCTTTAAAATGAAATAATTAAATTCTTCAATTTGTTTGTTTGTTTGTTTGGTGTTTTTCCCCTAATAGGTGTCGTTTAGGCTGGAGCTCACAACACCGGCTTGTCCAATCAAGGACATGGTTAAGTACCAGAATATCGTTTTTGAAAACCTTTGCTCTTAAATCTACTCGGGTAATAACTTTGACGATCTTCTTGTTCCTATACAGTTTGAGCAGCAGGCCAATGAGGTGGTTGCCCGGCTTCCATGGGTCAAGAGTGTTAGTGTGACAATGTCAGCACAACCAGCTAAGCCTATCTATGCAGGGCAACTTCCCGCTGGACTCCAGACTATCTCAAACATTGTGGCAGTATCCAGTTGCAAAGTAAGTTTTATGGTCTCTTAATATGATATGATCAATGTACATTGTGTTCCTACATTGTTGTTTTTCATTGTCTACTTGTCGTTAGTCTTACAATCAGTCTGTCCTCTCCAATTATTTACTTAGTTCTGAGAAGTTGTTCAGGGGGGTGTGGGGAAATCAACTGTAGCTGTAAATCTTGCATATACTTTGGCTGATATGGGTGCTAGAGTTGGGATTTTTGATGCTGATGTCTATGGCCCAAGTTTGCCAACCATGGTCTCTCCTGAAAATCGCTTGCTGGAGATGGTAAGATTCTCGACTCTAGTTATTGCAGAATTTAGTCAATTTAATTGAACAGTCAAATATGGAGTGAGCTAAATCTTGCCACAGAATCCTGAGAAAAGAACTATTATCCCTACTGAATACTTGGGAGTCAAGTTGGTATCATTTGGGTATGCTGGACAAGGCCGTGCAATAATGAGGGGTCCAATGGTGTCTGGAGTAATCGACCAACTTCTCACAACTACTGAGTGGTGAGTTCTTGTTTGGGAAATGAATAAGAACATATTGCCAGGAAGATGCACTTATGCGCATCGCACAACAAAACATTAGAAACTAAAACGCTTAAAATATGCACTCTCCTAGTCATGTGACTCACATAGCCATATTACGACTCCATATTGCATATTTTTCTAATGCCAACGCAATATTTAACCTCAATTTACTTCCTTTTGAACCCAGGGGAGAGCTGGATTACCTTATTATTGACATGCCTCCTGGAACTGGTGACATACAACTTACTTTATGCCAGGTTGTCCCACTGACTGCTGCTGTTATTGTCACCACCCCTCAGAAACTTGCATTTATTGATGTTGCAAAAGGTGTTCGGATGTTTTCAAAGCTTAAGGTACGTATCCCTCTCCCCCAATATTCTCTGCAAAATGAATAGCAAAGGTCCACTCTTACCATGAATCCCGCAGTATGTACTTAAAACTGTCTGATGTTTCTACGTAATGACGGTTCTAAACGTGCAAGATAATAATTGTCCCGTTCATGTTTTCTTGTTAAGCATATAGGTGCCGTGTGTTGCTGTAGTGGAGAACATGTGCCACTTTGATTGTGATGGAAAACGCTTTTACCCTTTCGGCAGAGGATCAGGTTCTGAGGCATGTATCGTGATGAAATCATGTATGTTTTTTATTTAAAGTTCAAGACGGCTATATGTCACCTCTGGTTTATGTTATTTTAATAGGTCGTCAAGCAATTTGGAATCCCTCATCTCTTTGATCTTCCAATCAGACCAAGTGTAAGTCCCTCGGTTAAGCTGTTTCATTGTTAGCTGATTAAAATATTCTGTCCCTCAAATAGGAGTTGAATACCTAATGTGTCATGTAATATTAAGTACTGGTTTCATGGTTAATTAGCTATCTGCTTCTGGAGATAGTGGAATGCCTGAAGTGGTTGCTGATCCTCAAGGTGAAGTTGCAAAGACTTTCCAGGAACTTGGAGTTTGTGTTGTGCAGCAATGTGCAAAGATACGTCAACAAGGTAAAGATGTTTAGGTTTTTATCCTGACGAACAGGATATTCCATAGGATTTGGAACATTTCTTCTATCTAACATTATTAAGATACTTTGGTAGACAACCATGGTTTATTGGCCAGCGAACCCTTTACTGATCTGATTTTTAGAGACTAATAATAAAAAATAACATGTTCAATACAAAAAATATCAACTCAAATTCATAAAATGAGTACATCGTGGCAATAATAAAATCAGTATGAAAATGTACAGGGAGCTTCAGGTAGGCGGAAGAGAAGAATATGTGTACAATGTGTTAGGACTGAGTATATGGATAATTGAATCTCAACTCTGACAAAATTTTGAAGATGAGGCTCGTACGATTTATAGGGATATGGAGGATATGGCTGAACTCAATTATTTGTTGTGTTGTTGATTTGTAGTTTCAACTGCTGTCACATACGATAAATCAATCAAGGCAATTAAGGTGAAAGTGCCAGACTCGGAAGAAGAGTTTCTTCTTCATCCTGCAACGGTGAGGCGAAACGATCGTTCAGCAAAAAGTGTGGTATGTGCTTATCTCCTTTGGGATTATTGATTGCTGAACACACTGGAGATTATATGCTTTTGTCAACAGTGTTATTTATTGATTTAGTAGTTAACCTTCCTTGATTGAAAATAGGACGAATGGACAGGGGAGCAGAAACTACAGTACACGGATGTCTCGGAAGACATTGAACCTCTAGAAATTCGTCCTATGGGAAACTATGCAGTTCAAATAACATGGCCGGATGGATTTAATCAGGTATTCTCTCCTTATTTGGTATGCATGTTTCCGTTTGCATACTATCTAATATCTAACTAAAAATCTGCCCTTTGTTTTATCGTTTTGCAAGATTGCTCCTTATGATCAATTACAAACAATTGAAAGGTTGGTTGTCGGGTACTGAGGGAACTCCAGTCCTATAAGGGTAAGCAGTTAGCCAGACATATATCTTTGGATTATATACTGTGTGCATATCAGTTGCAAGACTCTGGAAAACAGTCCCACATCACCATGTCCATGTGGCATACCTACCTGTACTTCTCAGTAGGAACAGTCTGCGCCAGTAGTTCAATTTTCTTCCTACAACAGTCACCAGATGGAGTGAGTGTATATTACAAGTCCAATTCAGCTGCTATTATTATTTTCTACAGATGAGGAAAAAAAGGCAAAAAAATCCCCATGAATTTGCCAAATTTTAAGTTTATACATGACCTGAGAAATACTCATTCAACATTAACTACAGATGCACATTTTGCTTGTGACATGCCGTTGATTTTTTTCCGAGTTTCGTTAGTCTTGACTCTGACAATATAGCTGGGATGGAATATAAACAACATACATGTCATTTGATGTGGCAAAAATGCTGCGTCACACCCCATTAAAAATGTCGCATCAAGATTTTATTAAAATCTAGTAAAATACAATAAATAAAATATATAAATTATTTTCTTCCTCTCCTTCATAGGCTGCTTCCACAACACCATTCTCCGCAACACTCTCTAGTTCACGATTATCGCCATTGAATTCAGAACACAAACAATATTGTTTATGGGTGTTTGGACAATATATTGTTAGAGCTCTGACAGTCCATTTGGATCTAACTAATACGCAAAAAGGAATCGCTTATGTGTAACACCTTCCCTATAAGACTTCAGTTGAACCACCGATTCAACCCATGCATAAACTATATCAACTGTTACCAACTCTCATACAAGCAATCAAGACGACAATTAGCTATAACAGTCATTGACAACAAATAAACCAACACCACATGAGAATATTTCCAGTAACCAACATCATAACAAAAAGAAACCCACAATCCAGACAAACAACATATTCAAATACAATCGATAAAAAATCCCCATATACAGTTCCATTGGAATATACATAACCAAATGACAAAGTGGATCAGGAATCCTCGTGAACTTCTGTTGACGCAAGGTGCCCGAACTCAACACATGGTCCAACTCCTCATCCTCGTGGTCTTCTCGGCAACCAAACAAGGTGCTCACCGTACCCCAATACTAATAATAGAGAAGAAGAAAGGAGCATGGGCCAGTGATAAACACTGAGTGAACTCTAAGGCAAAAGAAGAACATGAACCTGATAAAAGAAGAAGAACCTTAGACCAATGCCAAGGGTAATTCTATCACGTAATCCCATTACTAATGACTAGATCGTCCGAAAGAAAGAACCAGTAACTTATACCAATCCAAGTACTTCATGCCGAGGCCAATGAGCTACCAATAACATCAATAACACGCTAGGTTGGAAGTACAAGAAACCGCTAAGTGAATCTAGAGGATCCCAATGCTAGTACGGTCAAACAACCCAATAATTCCACAAGGGTAGCCAGTATGGTCATTAGGGCCCCAATACCAATAAATCAACCTAGGGCATTGCACAATCTAGAGGTGGGTCCCCTATACTTTCACCTAATTCCAACCATTAATTTAGTCTACCAATACCTATGTCGGTTAGCCACTATCACAGGAGTTCATATTGAACGTCCTCACTATCACAATCAACCAATAAAACAATATAACTGTCTCTAACAATTTCGATAAAACCAAAACATACAACCATTAATCAGCACCAATTATCCCTTTCCAATAATAATCATCTAACACCCTAGTGTATGGATCATAGCAGTAATCGAATTAAAACCTTAATCTTAACCTATTTTGATGGTTCTAAAATATGCTTAAGAATGTCTGTCTTGCCATTTCGATTCCACTAGTTCTGGCGGCGCATCATTTGGACTTTAAACGAGCAAGATATGCTTGAATTACTGAACTGCCACGTCACAAACCTTCTGGTGACTAATATGCCATTTCACTAGAATTCCAATACCAGCCTCCAACTATTTCCATTAAGAAATTTAATCCAATAATTCTGAAAGTTAACAAAAGCTTCCCAGGGCCTCATCTGTAACATTCTAACAGTTACGAACCATTTCAGCAAAATAAACCAAAATTCCAATCAGTCCTTTAAGTTATAGAAAACACGATAATGGCCACTTAACTTTCTTAGACTGCAGGAAGGTCATTGAAGTTCCAATAACTATAAAAAAACCCTTATCTTCCCTGACGAGCCTCGTCGTACCCTGCATTTCTGGTGTGAAGGAAAACGTTAGATACAAAACACTAAATCGCAGCGGAAATATGATAACATCTAACAACCTAGATCTGTCTGATTGCATATAAATCAATAATGAAGGTTATCACGATTTACCTCTTGTAGCGTGATTATTAGTTCACTGACTAATACTAGCGGAAGCCTTTAGAACGATCTCGTGAGGTCCAAATGTAGCTCCTCTACTTAGTCCATGCTAGCTGGGATCCAGATCTTCCTTGTCAAAGCTTGCTAGAAATTTTGATCGAACAACGATTTTTAGGGTTATGACGACTATGGTTTTCTCCGAGAGAAAGTCTGGTGGCATAAGATTAATTGTTACCCTAATAGTCTTATGGGCCGCCAACCTAATAGTCTTAATCCACCATGGATTAAATGATCCAATCCATACTATATGCGTGTGACCTTGTAGAACCCGGTCTGATTACTCGTGGCCCAAACCACTAATTAATATTGGTCTCTAGCAAGATATGTTAATCCCTAATCGGCCCGAAATAATTCTATTAATCAGGTCCAATACTTAGTTCTTATGCGGATTTTGACCGACGGATATAAATCTTTCATGGTGGCCACCGCCGCGAGTTCTAAGCCTCTTGGAAATCTCGATTCTTGACTCGAAACACACCCTAACCTTCCTTTAACCCCTCAAATCCCACCGTCGGCTAACCTCCCCTTACTTCTGATTGGAAAACTACTTGGCCGTCGATCTAAAGCCTACTCCGGTATCCTTCTTCGTCCGCTCTCTCTCTCTCCCTCGTTTCCCAGGAAATGCACGCCTCCATACGGGGCTTCTCTTCCTCCTCCGATCTCCTATCATCGCCGTCATCATCCTCCGGTCAATTTGGGCCACCGGGGAGAGGCTTTTCTGTCATCAATTTTCGTGAAGCAACTCACAGCCGCTAGTTAAGAATAATATCATGCTCTCTTTCGAACACAAACCATGTAATCCCTCTCTCTGCTTCCATCTTTCTTTTCCTGGGAGTAGAGCTCTGAGGCCTATCCTTCATCACCAGGCCGAAATCGGTTTTATTTTTTACCACAAGAAGGGAAACTATGATCAGGTGGGTGAAAACCATTGAGTGCGAGAAGAAAGTTAATCCAACCAGGTTGGGTTGCGTAATGATGGTCGGTTGGCCACTTGATTTGGCAGCTAATTCGATTTCTTTGGTCATTTCAATTGGGTCGAAGTAAGAGGCCATTCGGGCTGAAAATTACTTGTATTAGGCCAACAGTCGTTTCACTTAATTTAACCCAATTACTCCCTCCTCTTGGTCTAAGAGTTCTTAAAGAATAACTATTTGGACTTTGTCTTACGTAAATTAAGAACCCTAAGCTGACAGAAACGACATCCTGCACTTCTCAACTGTCTTCAAGCCCTTAAGAACCACTTCTTCCTTTGCACCAGGCAGAACTTGACTTCCTTGTTCTTGCAGTTAACAAAACCTAAATGCCTTGCCAGCCAGTCCATCCCCAGGATGAGATCAAACTCATAAAAGGGTAGCAGCTTCGAGTCTACTTCAAACACCATTCCCGCTATTTGCAAACCCAAACCCCGAAGAACATAATCTACAACAAGAGTTCTCCCAACCGGAGTACTCACCCCAAACACATTACCCAACCTACTAGGTCTAACCCCGAGAAAAGCAACTACACTAGCAGATACAAAAGAGTGGGTAGAAACCATATCTAACAAATTGTAAAGTGCTATGCTCAAAGAGTGAAATCGTACTAGTCCCCGTGTCTGGAGCTGTCTCTGCCTTGACTCTGGTCATAACAAAGACTCGAGCATGCACCTCTGTGTTACCCCTTACTCCGACCTAGCACCCAACAGCTGAGTGTTGGGGCCAATCCCCAGTCCTCTACCTTTGTCGTAGCCACCTTTGAACCCGGTCCCAACGAAGCTCTACTCTATTGCACTATGGCTCAGATGTAGCTTTCTCAGCACTACCAAACTTGTTCGGGGACTCCCTCTTGAAATGACCCGACTCACCACAATAGTAGCAACCTCCATTCTCGCAATAAACCCCAAGATGCACCACATTGCACTTCTTGTAAGGTAGACACCCACTAGTCTGTGGATCACTGTGTGGTTGTGGCACCGGTGGTGAAGGCCTCCAAGTATGCTGGCTTGCAGCTCCAACAAACTCCTTTCTTCTCCGTTGAATAGGACCAATAGTCCCAACCGAACTAGCTGCATTTCTCTTCGTTTCCTCCTGCCAGACCTGTTTCTCTTCCCGACTTCCATCCAACATCTCAGCCCTCATAGCAGCAGCCTTGATGTCTGCAATCATACCCATGTCATTAGAAGTGCCACCAACTTGGAGCGAAGCCTTCAACCCCTCTAGGAACTGCTGCTTCATCTCATCCTCCTTAAGCTCCGTAGCTCCCTGGTACCATGTGCTCAGACGCACAAAATCCATGCAGTACTCTGCTACGGTCATGTCCCCCTGCTTCAAGGTCTGAAACTCCAGCCTCTTTGCCCTTTGCCAGGTTGCAGGCATGTATTCATCTTTGAAAACTTGCTTGAAGTCCTCAAACCCAATGTCAAAATCAAAGGATCCTCCTACACAGCCGCCATGTTGCTCCACCACTCCTTGGCATCTCCTATTAGCAAGAAGATGGAGTACCGCACTTCTGCTCATCAGTAGCTCCCAGAAAAACGATAGCATGCTCGTTTTCCCTCAACCACTCTGGTGCTTTTGAGAATCCGAGTGTTCCCCTCGAATGCAATGCCTCCCATCTTCAAGAGCCGTGCAAAGTCCAACGATGGAGTAGGCGGACCAGTAGCAGTAGTATTCTGGCTACCAGTGGTGCTATCTCGATCACTACAAAAGATGGTGTGCGCCAAAGACAAGGGAGCAAAGATTGTGGACTATTCATGCTAAATTGGGTTGAAGTATGAGATGGGAGGCGGAAGACTACATGCTTCAAGAGTGGAAGGAGGACTACTGCAAAAAATTTCGCGATGCCATATGTCTTGCTTTGTTAAAATCAAAGGACAACATCTTGTTCTCCCAAGTGACTGAAGCGGCAACAAAACGGAACCATGGAATGGAGTGAGTTGCGGTGTGTTGGGTTAGATAGTTGGGGAATCTTTTGAAGAATAGCTAGTTTTTTTTTATAGAATATATCAATGGTTCCTAGGATATTTTTGTTTTATGGTTAGTTTTTTAGTTGAATAGTGGCCAACAAGAATAGTGTGCTTCGGTCTAGTGATTTAAGGATGTACTTTTGTGAGAATGGTCGAACCGATCTCAGTAATTTGAGCCACTTACTAGTGTTATTGTGTTTTTTGTGTTGGTACAAAATATATCTAAGGACAAGGTTTCACTTTTGTCTTGCTTTTTCCATCCAACTTCGCATTTCCAACTATCGTATTGTTCCAGTTTTAGGTAAATTGGGCAATGCTCAATGCAGTAGATGGTTTTCGGGATGCTGCGTTTAGAGTTTTCTGGTTTCAGTCGGCTGTATTTGCAGTTGCGTACATAAGGATGTTCCCGAAATAGCAGTTTGGTACAAAAGCTTGATCCTGAAATTACAGTTTGGTACAAAAGTTGATCCTGAAATTGCAGTTTGATATGTGGTATTTCGCAGACATTGTTTGGTTTCATATTCCATTGTAAATGCTTAGGTACGAGGCTTATGTGTAAACATAATAATCAGAATTTGAATATTGTCTAATTTAGTATAATAATATAGTTTGAATATTTTAAATTGGTTAAATAATGAAAAAAGGACATGTTGCCTAAAATAACTTCCCACAACGTTCAGTATCATATGGTTTTTGAGAGTAAAACAAACAACTAAAAAGCCAATTTATTTCTTCATTTGTTCCATATCCGCGATGACTTCAACAATCAGTGTCTTTTTCTTCTTAAATTCCTGACGAATGTTCTCCTATCCAGACTTGAGACTTTTCATAGATTTTTTTTGGTTAATACGCTGCTTGAAAGTAGTAGTTGCAGAGAGCACTTGTTTTCGGAGTATGCTTATATTCAACAGGTGCTAAGAGACATTCTCCCTGAGCTAGCAGGAATGAGCTGGGGGCTTTTGTTGCAAACGGCATCTGCTTGGAAGGGTGATGATAGATGCAAGAAAGTTAAGAGACTTCTTTGGAGGGTCACAATGAGCCATATTTGGTTAGAAAGATGTAATAGAGTATTCCTTAAGCCATCAATAGATTGGGGGGGGGGGGGGTATGTGCTAAGATTAGAGATGAAATTTTATGTTTTGCAAAAGGGAATAGAGATGAAGCTAGTATAGTTAGTAGTATGTAATAGGGATTACAGTTACTTTTAGTTTTTTTCCTTGTATAGTGATTCCTTGCTTTTTGGTGAAATACAACCACTAATTCATTAAAAAAAGTAGTAGTTGCTGGCAATTCTTCATCTGTCATAGGTCGATTCACGAACTCTGTGGAAAATAATGAAGAGTGTAAGATCAATTACCAAAAATAAAAAAAGATCTCACATTTTGTGGTGTTTTAAAAGAAATGTCTAAGCAGAAGGTGTCGTTTGGGGAGGGAGTGGGTCTTTCGAACGATGCTCCAAAATCATACGATGCATGTCTATGTGAAGCTGTCACATGCGCTCCTCAACCTAGTCTATTATTTTTTATCAATGGCTACAACAGTTGATAGAGGGAGTGCAGAGCCACATATACGCTAAAATCGGCTAAGCTCGGTCTCCTGCTCCATGCACTCAACAGAAACACCATGAAGCGCAACACCCTTCTTTGTTGTAACCAACCACCGCGGTCATAGGAACAATATGGGTATAGACCACACAACAGTATTTCCCAACATACTGATGGTGTCCATGATTCTCAATATGTGACGACACACCCATCCAGATGAATCAAACAAAAGACACGAGCATTGGTAGGTGAAATCATCCAAACTGAAAGTAACTACATGCTGATCAACAGGGTTGGCATCGGATATACGATTCGGTACAAGTATTGTCATGTAGACCACCTCCATAAACAAGTGGAAATTTACCGCCAATAGATAGATCCAAGGAATTAGCAAACTCAGTTTGAAAATTCTTGAAGATTTTGGAGTGTAAAACTGCAAATATATGAAAAAAATTGTTATGCAATTGTGAGATAAGATGGTACAAAGATTGAGATATGATAAACGGTCATGAATTTTTTGTAGATTTGATATGAATGTTTAACAAGTAAAAACTATCTTTGATGCCTGGTCAACCGCATTGATCGGGGATAAAATATAGTTGGTTTGTTGTGAACTACATTGAAATCTAACTGTAGTTCATCATATCTCTTATTTTCGAGCATTCTGGTGAATTATCCAAAAAATGTTGGGAGGTTGTTCTTCGTGTCTAAGTAAGCACACAAAGTGCTATTAAAAATTCACTCAACTGTGAGCTACGTATTCCACATGTAAAATTCTTGTTTACACTACACATGCAGAGGACCATTGCTTATTGAATTTATAGATATATACCAGCCATGAATGATCCTCAGAACCATCACATGTAAATGTAAACTCAATCATCCTATTCCATGAAAGATGGAATTGTTATTCTGTGAATAACCCATACATTGCTTCAGTGAGACCATTTTGAAAAACCTTGATGACCCATTCCATACCCATTTTATGTTATGCAATTTCCCGAATAAGGAAAGAACATAACCCATGAAATGTACCAGACAACTTCGATTTGATGCCAACTACAATTGCAGGACACTGATCAGTGAATATGGACTAAGGGTGTTTTCCTCTCATGCATTCCAACAAAGTTTCAAAAAGCCATTTGAAATTCTGAGTGGTCTCCTTCATAAAGAGTGCAACACCTAGTACAATTAACCTTCGATGACGATTTAAACTAGCAAATAATCCTGGAAAACATGAGGAATGTAGAACATATAAGATTATTGATATACCTAATTCAAATGTATGGTACGTCAAGTACCGTAATACGAAATAAGGAACCAACGTACATGAAAATATGTACTTTTTTAAACTATTAAATTAGTTTAGATGAATGGAAGGTGAAAATCAGTATTCTGAGGTTCTCCCAACAAATTTTACAGTTTACAAGTGAATGAGAAAAGAGATGCTATCGCCCTCGTTCAATCCAGATTCCATAAAAGCCGCCACTGAAACACCTTTACCCCAATCTTAATGGCACACAACTGAGAAGACCTCAGCCGCCTAGGGCCCCACTCTTTGTGCAACTTGCAAATACAGGCAGGCATGCAGGAAGGACATATTCCCAAACCAAGTGAATAGTATCTGAATTTAATATATAATATTAATGTTTACACGATGTACATAACATTGACATAAATACGTCTGCTTCATACACATATGGACACCAAGTGGAACCAATCAAAGAAGAGCATTCAACTCCTCAGGCTCAGCCCCACCAATAACAAATTAAACTTTTTAAATAAAAAAAAAAATGAATAATTGAATATATCTTCCTTCTTCTAGTCTAGCTAGCTAGTTGAACCCATCAAGTTGGGCGAATTCAGTCAAATAATTAGGCTGAAACAAGCTCATGAAACTACCCTCCATCGGCAAGAACAAGTCTTCCTGCTCATCAAACGTCTCCAATGATGTCGATGCCGAGTAATCCGAACACGTCGAGGACTCCTGCTGCTGATTAATATTGAAAACACTCTGCAAACAATGACCATCATATGACGATGATTCAATAGCAGCAGCAGCAGCAGCAGCAGTAGTAGTAGTAGTAGTTTCCATATTATTATTAGTATCATTAACATCATCCGTCATCATCATCAACATCAAGTCCTCGTTCCCCTTAACCTCCATGAGCCTAGCCGTATCAGAATCCTTCCCAGTCAGCTCCTGGACTAGAGCTCTGAACTCGGCGGCGGTTGTCTTCACCTTCATCGGACTTGAGATGTACACCACTTTGACGTCATCATTCTTGTTGTTGTTCCTCTTCATCTTCCCACCAATACTTCTTTTCTTGTTGTAGCTGCCGGATCTGCTCTTCATGTTAACACCAAGTCCGTAATCCATTTTTTTTTTTTTTTTTTTGAGAAGGAGAAAGAAAGGAGTATTTTACTATTTAGGATGAGATCAGAGAATAGGAGGAGGAGTAAAGGGTGCTTATGCTTATATATATAATATAATTATATGTGGTAATGGATTGGTGGTGGTGGGTAAGGGTGTTTGTACGGAACTAGTTGGACTTTGTATTAATATAATAGTATTGGTCAAATGAAGCAACGGGACACAACACAAGCACTTCCTTCCTAGAAGGTGTTTGGTTTCAAATGGCAATCAAAGAAAAAAGTGGGCCTTTGTAATTTCCGGGAAACTGTTTTTTTTATGGGAAAACAAAAATGAAGGCAAAGGTGAGAAATAATAGAAGATTCTGTTTGAAATTGGAGATTGATGATGCTTGCTTAGGCGACCCGTAATCTCGTCGGGGGGTTCCATTTTGTAAATTATTATTAAATCATTCGTGTGGTGGATGATTTGTTTAATAAGTCTTAATTTTAATTTTGCATGTTTCGTTTTTCTTGGATTCACTGAATGCTGCAATAGGGAAAGGCTGAATGTATGTCAAGGTTTTCAGAATCGGATTAGGGGTTGAGCCGGCAAGGTCAAGGGTTCAAAGGTTTAATGGGAACATCAGGGTTGAACCGAATCGAACCAGGATTGAACCGAAATTTATCGATGCTGGTGAGTTGACTGGTTCATGGTCGAACCGATCCAACCATGGGGCAGGATACGGCATTTTAATGTATATGATACTCATGTTGTCAACGCACGTGCTCGAAGACTCATCAGACTTTAACCACGCACACCATTTTCCTGGAATCTGCTTGCGTCCATGGGTTTACTTCTTTTTCATTTTTTTATATTCGAAAGTGAGGATATGATAGTGTGAAATCCTTACAATATGAATTGATAAAATTTCATTATAACCCAAATTTATCAGTTTCAAATGAGATAAACTTTATGCCTAAAAACATTGAGATAAACTTTTTTGGGTTAATACACATTTTTGGGAATGGATTTGCGTCCGAATTTTTTTGGTTTGGACCGTTCCAAACCCCATAGACGGAGGGGCAAAATCGTCAATTGATTAAAAATTAAATAAAAACCTAATTTCCCTACAGCCCCTTCCTTCGTTTCACTTAGCCCAGCCGCTGCACCGCTTCCGGCTAGGAGTAGGGGAGAAGCTCGGGAGAGGAGGCGGTTCCTTTCACTTCTGTTTGCAGTAGCCCAGCCGCCGCACCGCTTCCGACTAGGACTAGGGGAGAAGCCCGTGAGAGGAGGCGGAGGGAGGTTGTCTATCGACGGCATAGGAGGAAGAGGCGGTGGCGGAGACGGAGTCTGTGATCGGAACCGGCAACCAGGGGAGGCAGCTGCTGGTCGTACTGCTGAAGGTGAGGAAGGAAGACCTGCAAATCGGAAGTCAGCCCTCGCCGGAAGGAGAGGTTGAGGACGAGTGACTGATTCGTCAAATATTAAAGTTCAATGACTGATTTGTCAAATATTAAAGTTTAGTGACTGAATGTCAAATATTGAAATTCAGTGACTGATTTGTCAAATATTAAAGTTTATTGACTGATTTGGCATGTTTTCAAAGTTGAGTTACTGATATGTCACATATTAAGTTCAGTGACTAATTATAGTTTGGGAATTTTTAGTAACATTAAAATGTGAAATTTTGGTTGTTGAAATAACATATAATTATATAATCGGATCCTTGGTTATCTACTAAATAATCTTGTTAACTAGTTAACAACTTGATAACTCGTTAACTCCATTGGTTAACTAGTTCACTTGATAAGTTAATTAGTTAACTCGAGTAGATAACTAGTTAACTTGATAAGTTAATTAGTTAACTCGAGTAGATAACTAGTTAACTCGAGTAGATAACTAGCTAACAAGATTATTTAGTAAAAATGAATGTTACAATTAAAACGGTTGGTTAACTAGTTAACTCGATAAGTTAAGTAGTTAACTCGAGTAGATAACTAGTTAACTCGATAAGTTAACTAGTTAAATCGAGAAGATAACTAGTTAACTTGATCGGTTAACTAGTTAACTTGATCGGTTAACTAGTTAACTTGATAAATCATGATGTTAAACAAAAATTTAACTAGTTATCTGCTGATAAGTAGATAAGTTAACTAGTTAACAACTTGGTAACTAGTTAACTCGATTGGATAACATGTTAACTAGTTATCTGTTGATAACTAATTAACTGTAAAAACTCAGGTTAAAAACTGAGGAAGGAAGACCTGCAAATCGGAAGTCAGCCCTCGCCGGAAGGAGAGGTTGAGGACGAGTGACTGATTCGTCAAATATTAAAGTTCAATGACTGATTTGTCAAATATTAAAGTTTAGTGACTGAATGTCAAATATTGAAGTTCAGTGACTGATTTGTCAAATATTAAAGTTTATTGACTGATTTGGCATGTTTTCAAAGTTGAGTTACTGATATGTCACATATTAAGTTCAGTGACTAATTGTAGTTTGGGAATTTTTAGTAACATTAAAATGTGAAATTTTGGTTGTTGAAATAACATATAATTATATAATCGGATCCTTGGTTATCTACTAAATAATCTTGTTAACTAGTTAACAACTTGATAACTCGTTAACTCCATTGGTTAACTAGTTCACTTGATAAGTTAATTAGTTAACTCGAGTAGATAACTAGTTAACTTGATAAGTTAATTAGTTAACTCGAGTAGATAATAGTTAACTCGAGTAGATAACTACTACAAGATTATTTAGTAAAAATGAATGTTACAATTAAAACGGTTGGTTAACTAGTTAACTCGATAAGTTAAGTAGTTAACTCGAGTAGATAACTAGTTAACTCGATAAGTTAACTAGTTAAATCGAGAAGATAACTAGTTAACTTGATCGGTTAACTAGTTAACTTGATCGGTTAACTAGTTAACTTGATAAATCATGATGTTAAACAAAAATTTAACTAGTTATCTGCTGATAAGTAGATAAGTTAACTAGTTAACAACTTGGTAACTAGTTAACTCGATTGGATAACATGTTAACTAGTTATCTGTTGATAACTAATTAACTGTAAAAACTCAGGTTAAAAACTGAGGAAGGAAGACTGCAAATCGGAAGTCAGCCCTCGCCGGAAGGAGAGGTTGAGGACGAGTGACTGATTCGTCAAATATTAAAGTTCAATGACTGATTTGTCAAATATTAAAGTTTAGTGACTGAATGTCAAATATTGAAGTTCAGTGACTGATTTGTCAAATATTAAAGTTTATTGACTGATTTGGCATGTTTTCAAAGTTGAGTTACTGATATGTCACATATTAAGTTCAGTGACTAATTGTAGTTTGGGAATTTTTAGTAACATTAAAATGTGAAATTTTGGTTGTTGAAATAACATATAATTATATAATCGGATCCTTGGTTATCTACTAAATAATCTTGTTAACTAGTTAACAACTTGATAACTCGTTAACTCCATTGGTTAACTAGTTCACTTGATAAGTTAATTAGTTAACTCGAGTAGATAAACTAGTTAACTTGTAAGTTAATTAGTTAACTCGAGTAGTAAAACTAGCTAACAAGATTATTTAGTAAAAATGAATGTTACAATTAAAACGGTTGGTTAACTAGTTAACTCGATAAGTTAAGTAGTTAACTCGAGTAGATAACTAGTTAACTCGATAAGTTAACTAGTTAAATCGAGAAGATAACATAGTTAACTTGATCGGTTAACTAGTTAACTTGATCGGTTAACTAGTTGACTTGATAAATCATGATGTTAAACAAAAATTTAACTAGTTATCTGCTGATAAGTAGATAAGTTAACTAGTTAACAACTTGGTAACTAGTTAACTCGATTGGATAACATGTTAACTAGTTATCTGTTGATAACTAATTAACTGTAAAAACTCAGGTTAACTAGTTATTTATCAATAAAAAAATATTGTTAACAAGTTATTAGTAAAAATCAGGTTAACTAGTTAACTTGTTCTCGTTTGTTCGGTCTCCGGAGCCTCGCCGGAAAAATAACCGGAAAACATGTTAGCTAACTAGTTAACTGTAAAAATCCAAGTTAACTAGTTAACTAGACGTTGTCGGAAAGGTCACCGGAGTTTGATTGGTCGCCGGAAAAGTCACCAAAAAATTTCACGAAAAAGTCATCGGGAAGTCGTCAAAAAAGTCACCGGAAAGTCACCGGCACCAGTCGCCGCCGACGGTGGTGACCGGCGCCGGCCACCGCGGCGGTGACCGACGACGGCCGCCGGCGGTGGTGACCAGTACCTGCAACTGTCAACATAAAACATTAAAGGTAATAATAAAATATTTAAATTAAATATAATAATAAAATATTTAAATTATTTGTGTAAAAAGTCTTAAATACCCCTAACAAATCTGGACCATTAGATAAGGGTCAAACTAGATCTAATGGTTGTAGGGGGGTTTGGAACTTTCCAAACCTGGAAAGTCTTGGATGCTGATCCGATCCCCACATTTTTGCCATCATACTATGCAAAGTTAACAAACATGTCTCTCTACAATTTTTTAATTGAATTAAACCCCTCTATTTTAACACTTTTAACAAATGTGCCATTTCATTAACTTTTTCGTCTATTTTCTATCTATTATGCTGATTGTTCTTGCTACATCAGACTATTTGTTCATGTAGCCTCTAAAGTAAACTTTAAGCTAAAAAAAAACTAAAAACCTAAGACTTTTGAAATAAAGGTTTAATACACATTTTTGCCCTCATTTCCTTATTCTTCTTTCAGTACACACCACCTCTGCAAATTTCTTAATCTCTCAGCATCCATGCCTATAAAATAGCTTATTGGGTATGTCAAGTCAACAAATTTAACGAAAAATGGATGAAAAAGTTAACGGAATGACACATTTGTTAGAAGTGTAAAAGTAGAGGGATTTAATTCGGTTGAGAAATAGTAGAAGGTATGTTTGTTAACTTTGCATAGTAGAGGGGCAAAAAGGTGTATTAACCCAACTTTTTTTTAATGATGGAGACACCAGATTAGAGAGGTCACTTTTTAAAGAGTTCGACTTTGTGAAACTTTTACCATGTTTTCCTGCAAGGAATTGGAGGAATTCCGGCGGAAAGCCTGATTCCTTGTTTTCCTGCACATTAACCGGGCCCAATTCCGTCGCATTTTAATTCCATTGCGGGCCTAATTACGGCCCGTGAGGGTTCCATAATTCCGGCCAAAATTGAACGGATTTTTACGATTCCGTTGGAATTGTTTGGTATATGTCCAAATTGCCCTCCTATCTTATCTCTTCTCTTCTCTCTGTTCGACCAAACGCCTATCTCCCTAGGACAACAATCGGCGAGACACGAGTTCATCCCCTCGTTCACCAACGACGGCCGGCGATCGCACTTTTCATTCCGGTCGGCGTTAGTATTTCATCGGACGAAGGTTAGCATCATTCTTCTTCTTCCTACTCTCCATTTCAAATATTAGGGTTCCTCTTGTTCGATACATGTATATGCTTGTTCTCTGTACAGCAGCAATCTATCAATTGTTTTCTCTGATATATGCAAATTAGGTTTCTTCGTCAATGGTGTTCAGTACCATTTTTGTCTTCTTCTTGCTCCTAGGTGTCGATCTGAACGGCGGCCTTCGTACTATTATGCTATTGCAGTCGGTGAGAAAGCGAGAAGAATATTTTGGGGAAAGAAGGTGAAGAAAGAAGAGAAAAGTGCTGCGATGGAGAATGATATGAGGAGAAGAGGATAAGGATGTTGGCAGACAGGGAAATAAGAAGGAGATGACAGGGATATTATAGTCATTTCAACATGAGTTAAGTTTCAATTCCACAATGCATATTTCGCAGGAAAACAAGGAATTGCTTACCAGATTTCGGTGGGAATCCTACTTGAATTCAATTCCGCCGGAATGTATGATTCCGGCGGAATTTGCCTATTAGCAGGAAAACATGGTGTTTGTTCCTACTCTTAGGGATGGGCTCTTGTGCAAGAACACACTTGATTCACTGTCTCACGTCAATCGCCTACTACTAGTACTCCAATCCAACCTAACTGCTTTGTGTAGATCCATCATAGTATTGGCTTGGGCCCCAACCATGCCCACTGCCACTTGGGTCCGCCAAGTCGTTCAAGCTCATTATTCATGCTGATAGGATAAAGCTATCGTTCTAGGAAGGTGCAAAAAAGTTATACTTTAAGATTTTTTTGCCATTTTCAAGGAGGTACTTAGTGGGGATGATTCCCACTAACCCTCTATATAACGTCTAGCTCAGTAGTGTTAAAGAAAGAATAATTTATGGGAGGTAACATATGTCTATAGTGAATTTTTAGTTTCAAGCTTCCGGCCTACGTTCTATTTTGATCTTTCTAACTTAAATCAAGGTTAGTATTGCAAACTAATGAGTTATTGTAGATTGTTGTTCGGTAACTTCCAATATTGTAAATTAATGTTTGTGTGATTTTGATCATTGTAGATGAATTACATATTTGGAGAAGCGCCCAGATGCGTCAAAACCGACATTTAAGAGCCTAGTGTCCTATGGGGTGATGCGATCCGACACTGAGCATCGACCATATGGAACGCCCAGGTTAGTATCATTTAATTGTCTTAGGTACAATATATTTATTATATTTAATTAGTATATTATAGTTAATTAATTATTTTTATAATTCTATTACTTATTATATATTTAATATGCAAGCATAATAGTTATTTAATACTATTTAATTTTATTAAGTAGTAGTTAATTAGTCTAATATAGTTATTTAATATATTTTATTATAGGGTTTCTCTCCGACTTTCCCGCATTAGAGTTTTCCAAGGTTTTTCCCATCGCCATGACCTTGCTACCAGCGGGTTCCAACCCGTCAGACCCTGGAGATGGAACACCTGGTGCTTCTCCATCAAAGTTTGTGAAGAAGGCTAAGATAACGAATGTTGAAGGTATGGATGGTCGTGATATCACGAAACTCGACAAGGGGAAATCAAGTCTGGCTAGGTCGAGTCGAGTGCGGAAGGGGCTATCATTGAAGGATACACTTATGAGGGGATCAGACTGATGATAGTCTACCAATGGGGGATGATTTTGTTATCTCTAACGAATCTGACGACGAGGGGGGGGGGATAATTTACGTCACCTGTCCGACTGTGAGGACCCCTGAATGATGACAAGATGAGAGTGAGGAGGAAGTGGCGTAACTCTTAGATCCTCCGTATGCTAGGGAACACGTTCTCTCACATGTTTATGACAAAACGTTTACATCAACTTTGGGCGAAGCAAGGCAGAGTCTCGGTGTGGGATATTGGGTTTGGCCACATTGTGGCAAGATTCGATGATGAATCTGATTTAACATGTGCGCTTTGTGATGGACCATGGCTAGTCGGGGGTCATTACATTTTTCAAGAAGAATGGACGCCAAACTTCGAACCAGGATACTCTCAAGTTAATTCCATTCGGGCTTGGGTTCGTATTCCTGGCATTCCTCTTGAGAACTATGACGTGACAATCCTTCGGTTGGTGGGTGACAAGATTGGAAAAATAGTTAAGGTTGATGGCACCACGCTGTTCGGGAATCATGGTAACTATACACGTATCTGCGTGGAATGTGATGTTCACAAACCGTTTCTCTCGAAGTATAGGTTACACCATAGAGTACGAAGAATCGAGTATGAGGGCTTGCATGACATCAGTTTCATGTGCGGGAAGTATGGCCATGAGAATGAGGCGTGCCTATCACGTCGCAATCAAGATTAGAATAAGGAGGCTCAGCCAGAAAGGACGTTTGACAATCCAATCTTTGGCTAGAATGAGGTAGTAATGTGAACCACGCCAACGGTTGTGATGAAACCCGACAATAATATATGGCACGGAAACAACGAACTCAAAATCTTCGACAAGGGGCGGAAGAAAGATAGGTGCCTGCTACAAACGAGGATGAATGTCTTACCGATAAGATTGTCGCTCTCTCGATAATGAATCCACACACTCTCAAAGAATCCTAACGAGTGAAAAACTCAAACAAGCACAAAGCTCAATTTCATTAATTAAAGTATTCTATCTAAAAAACAAGGGATGTGAAAGCCTTTATATAGGCTTTACACGAGAATCATAATGGTTTAAGGAAAAGGAAAAACAAACCTATTCCTACATGGAAAGGTGATAAAAAAATTAATATTTAATGAACTAATCCTAATCAAAGACAACTACTAAATAATATGTTTTTAGTATTCAGTCCATCCACTTTAAACAAGCATATCTCCTTGATCCCTTTGACTCTGACGGCCATAATAATTAAATCAACGATTCAAATACTATCCCACAAGAGTAGGATAGATCATATTCCACGGGGTTCTTCCTCATGTTTAATCAAAGGAATTGAAAACTATTTGGGTTTTAACAGATTATGTGGTGTGAGTTCCACGAATTTCTACTACCTAACATGCAAAGAAAGAAATAACTAACTAAAGCGAACATATTGTTTGATTGATTTGGGTTGAATTCAATTAATGAGACAAGAGCTTAGACTCGAATCCCTCTAAGATCACCAAGGCATTGGCAATCACAAAACTGGCAGACTTCATACTTAATTCATTCAGTTCTTAATCACCACCGTAGCTCCTTACCCTTAGGTCTAAGTCCACGAATGTTCGCTACTATTGAACTAGCTACCAAGATCAATTATCCGTCCGTGCATTCACTTCTGGAACGGATAACTGATTGGTGCACCTGAATTGATTCTATGAGCTACTCTTGAAACAGATTAACCCTAAACGACCCCTATTGGTCAGGTGTTTCTGTTGAAAAGGTTAAATGTTTAATTCGACGTTCTAGAACAAGGCATACGTTCGCCACTATCCTTTATTCTAACAAGAATCTAATCTAGGTCATCATGCCAAATAAGAAACAGATTTTAAGAACGAATTAAACATGAAAAAGAAGTCTGAATTAATGTCTGAATTCCTACCGATCCGTGACCGCGTTAAAGGCCTGGGCCACTTAGGGTTCATTTAATCTAAGCTAGAAGAGTTTATCTATTCATCTCGAGAAACAAGAATAAAAAACTACAACAGAATTCGTCTTAGGAAGGAAGAACATAGATAAACTGAAAAATCTAATTTCGATGACTCCAAGCGCCTTCGATCTTCAAAATCTTCAAATCTTATGCTCTGAGCGTCTTTCGGGACTCTGAAATATGCTCCAAACTCTCTATAGGTCGTGCTTTGCTCAGAAAACTGAAAGTCGAATGCAAAAAGGGCTGAAGAAGTCCTTTTAAAGGGTTGAAATCCGGAATCCAATTTTGGTCTGGAAAAGCCCATGTTCTCGGCGAGAACTTGAAATTCTCGGAACTTCTTCACAAAGAATTTCAGAATCCCGACGAGATTTTTTTGGGTTTCCTTCACAATATTCTCAGCGAGCACATTGAAGTTCTCACCGAGAACTCCTTCATATATTTTTCGTAAGTTCCGACGAGTTTTATAGTCTTCTCATTAGGCACCTTCTCGGCGAGAACATTGAAGTTCTCGTCGAGAACTTCTCTCCTGGCTTTCGGGTTCTTTCATCTTTCTTCGACTTCTCTAATTGTGTTGGTACCTTCCTCGAAGCTCCATTGTATCACGAACACATCCGATGGATACATATTTGACGGCAAAAACCTGTGAACTCAAAGAGACACTAGACTATCCCTCAAATCGGTAAGAAATAGCATGAATGAACCAAAATCCACTAAACTATCCCTAAAATGTGCTAGAGTCAATGGAATGTCGCTTAATCGGGGATGATAATCACGATAATTCTAGTGTCATCAGATGTTCATGTCACTTTCCCATTCACTGTGTTGTCTCCATACTCGTTTTATTCCACAACATTCAGTTGCATATGCTTGATCCGATCTTGCGATAGTTTGGGATGTATTAGGGCATCTCCACGTAGAAAACGGTGCAAGGTGAGGTGATTTCCCCACTAGAGCTCGCACAGAGAAGCAGAGTCGGCATGCAAGGGGAGGAGGATCACTAGCTAACATGAGTTTTAGAGTGACGACTTTGATCATGTCAGTTGAGGCCCAAATTTGGATAGTGTAGATGACTAACACTTCTAGAATGAGTACATGCAGTGGTAACACCACATTACTTGATGTTGGATATCCCGTCGTGGCAGCGTCATGAAGTATGTGGTAAATAAGGTTTCCATATATAACTTAATGGTGCAATTAGTTACCCTTACCTGTAACATTAATAACATAGTTTGTCTCTATTTTGTAGATCGAAGGCATCATGCACATATACATCACGATGTCTCATAAGCGGCTCAATCTAGGTGACCACCATTCATCGAATGATGTACGCCATTGAAGGGGTCGATCACACATTCATGGAGAGGCGATCGGGGGAAGGCACTATGTGAGTTGTGATCGGGCTTGTGGGGGTGACCAAAGATACCTGACTTTTGGCCAGGGTCGTATTCTTGTGGATCTCTTGGTTCGGGTTACTCATTCCTAAGAGAGGTGATCAAGGGGGTAGGACCACACAATAGTACTTCAACACAATCACAAGACACGACAAAGACAGGCTCAAGTTACCACGAAATCAACTCAAGCACGGGCTCAAAGAGCATGGAAGTAGGGGTTGACAACAATTCGAATCAAGCGCACACAAAGTGAATGGGATGGAAGAGAGATAAGGGTCAAGTAAGTTTCCCCTTTGGGGTTTGATCATTGCAGAAAGCGTGACCAAAGATACCTGGCTTTTGGCTAGGGTCATGTTTCCCGAGGGTCTTCTTAGTTCACCTTACTCAATTATGAGAGAGGTGTTCAAATTGATGGAACAGACAAACCACACACACTTCGCAATCAAAATCTCAAGACAAGGCTGGCTCAAGCTATAAACAACTAACTCAAGCACGAGCTCAAAGAGCATGGAAGTAGGGATTTGACAACTAATCGTTCTAAGCGCGCAAAGACAAAACACAAGATGGATGAAATGGGAGAGAAATAAGGGTCAAATAAGTTTCCCCTTTCGGGTTCATGAATCATGAAAACACAACTTTGGACTAAAACAGTTCTAACAAGCTAGATGAGATCTTTCAACATAACATAGACACGAATCCTAAGCTCATTGGATATAGTCAAATAGAATTCAACATTAACTACTAACAAACGGGCATGGTCACCATTTACATTGAAAGCAGAATGTGCATAAGGTGTTCGATGAAGTGATCTTGGGTCTTTAAACCTAAAAAGTCAGAGCTAATATGATCGAATCTATGCATCAAACTTAAGCGCAACACATTACTTGCTCAATACTGAGTCAAGGTATCATTATACAGTCAAACAACACACCTAATCATGCATCATTGCCAGAGAAGCAGGAAAAAGGATATGAAGAACACATATATCTTAATAACATATGAACTTGAATTAAACTGAAATAAATCCAAAGTAATAAGATTGTAATCAATCATCAATTCCCCTAAGATTCCACTCCCCGAAACCTAGGGGGTTTACTTACAGCAGTACATAGTGAAGATCTGAGAAATACGACCTAGAGAGAAAGAGATGAAAAGCTCCACCGATTTCTTCATGTCTAGATGAATCTTGATCTTCTCCTGCTGATTCTGTGATGTGGGGGATGAAGGATGATGATAGGTAGATGATTTCTGGACTCCGAGAGGGTTTTCTAGGTGTAGGAGGTTGGGTATGTTTGTCGAAAATGAGCTGGGAACAAAATCTTGTCGTCGTCTCTAATTAGGTTTCTATAAACCTTGTTTATACAAACTGCCCAGATCCACAATGTGTAAGCGGCGCGTAACTGGCGTGCACGCCGTTTACACGCCATCTGCATGCCAGGTCTCGCTGATGGGATGCTAGTTGTGGTCCTTTCCTTAGCATCTCGTTATATTTACGCTAGAACTTCAAAACTTGATATCTTGAGCGTCTGGACTCCGATTTGAGCACTATTTGAACTTGTGGCTTCGTATCGACATTATTTAAATAAGGTATGACATGAAAAATCATCAAAAAAACCTTGGAAAATGTAAAAATGGACCATAATGATCCCGAGAGGTCATTTGAGATGAATATTCATAAAGTTGGTCAAATCCATTAAAAGAACAACATTAAAGCTTAAATGCCACATGAAAACATATCGAATATGGGGGAAAAGCGTAACATATTTCTGTCTATCAGGGTTCATGAATCATGATCACACAACCTTGGATAGAATAGTCTTAGCAAGCCAAACGAGATCTTTCAACACTACACCGACATGTATCCTAAGCTCATGGATCAAGACAATTAGGACCAAGTACACATCATCAATCAATCAGGTATGGGTCACCTCTAAACTGGCTAATGAGAATGCACACAAAGTGTTCGATGAAATGCTTATGGGGGTTTCAACCTAAAAGGCATAGCTAACATGCTCTCTTTCGAGTTATGATGCAAACTACGCTCACTCCTATGATAACAATGAATGGAAAACTCATGGGTCAAGAAAATCTCCAAATCAAAGTACAATCCTAATCATGCATCTAGGTCAAGAATACAAGAAGAGAAATGGGAAGAACACATAGGCCTGAATCGCATATGAACTTGTATTAAACCGAACTAAATCCAAGGTATGAGAGTGTAATCAATCATCAACCCCCCTAAGGTTTCACTCGTTGAACCCTGGGGTTAGTTTTTTGGTTAAGAGGGGGGAGGGCTAGTTACACACTACAAGAAAATATTGGGGTTAGTCAGGGATTTTTAGTCACAATTTTGGAAATCGTGACTGGTTAGTCACGGTTTAAATACAAAACCGGACAAATTAGTCACGGTTTATTAAAACCTTAACTAAATTTATCACAGTTTACATACTAAACCGTGATTGATTTTGGCCATCGATGACACGTTGGCAATTTGTGGCAATTATTTTCACACACGCCTTCCCCATCTCTTCTTTCCTCCTCATCTCTCATCTTCTCTTTCTTCCTCCCATCTCCTCTTCTCTTTCTTCCTCCCATCTCCTCTTCCTTCTTTCCAACCGCAGCTCTCGATCTACTCTCTTAAAAAACCCAGAAAATGCCACCGCCGCTTAATCACTTCATCTCCGGAGCTCCGGTGTATCCGACGCCAAGCTCCCCTCTTCCGGTACAAGACCCACCAGTACAAGCCCACCAAGCTCCTCCCCTTCCAGTACAAGCCCCACTAGTACACGACAAGCTAGGCCGTCGAACCTATTTCGAGATCTGTACAAGCCCCACTAGTACCCCAAGCCGAATTCTGAGATCTGTACATGTAATGCCCATGGAGTTCATCGATGAACTCGGAGTCCATACTCAAACCAAGCCGTCGAACCTATCTTGGATGGCCAGGTCGATCGGCGGCCGGTGGCCTGGTCATTGTGGACGATGAGACAAGAATCAAAATCCAGATTCAGACATGAAACTTTAAAATTATAACTCATTTGGTCATTAAACTATTATAACTGGACAATTGAAATTGGGACCTTTTGTTAACATTATGGAAGCTAAGGAGAAGATTGATGGAAGCTCCGCCGATTTCTTCGTGCCCGGATGAATCTTGATATTTGTCTGCCGTTTCTGTAGTCTTTGGGATGAAGGATGATGATTTCTGGACTCCGAGAGGGTTTTCCAACTGTTGGAGGGTGGGAGTGTTCATCAAAATTGAGCTTGAAATGAAAGATGATCTTTTCTGAAATTTCCTAATCTGACTTTTATAACCGCCCAGGGCTCGGTGCATAAGTGGCGCATGTGCCGTCTGTGCGCTCAATTTCGTAGATGCAACACACCCATATTTTTTCACTTTGTGTTGTGTTGGGATCTCGCGGCCTCTTCAATCTACCACCTTGCGTTGCGTTGAAATCTCCCAAATCCTTCGAAGTTCAATATCTTGAGCGTCTAGACTCTGATTTGACCGAGGTTCGAACCTGTGGCTTCGTATCAACGTTCTCTATTACAGAATGACCTGAAAACTCATAAAAACGCATTAGAACATGTGAAAATGGACAACAAGGATCCCAAGAGGCTAACTAAGACGAATATTCATTTAATTGATCAAAACCATTCAAAAGACAACATTAACACTCAAATACCACATTATATATCATGTTATAGGGAATTAAACATGAAATATTTTGAGTCATCAAATTACCCCACACTTGAACGTTGGTTGTTCTCAAATAAAACTCAGAACAACAAATGCACCTATGCAATCATGTACATATAAAAAATCATGAATCGTCAACCAATGTAAAGGGTGTCTAAAGTCTTAATGAATTAGGGTATTATGCTCGACCACGCACTTTCAACCAAACATCTTCCTAGTAGTAAAAGAGGGACTAAATCTAATTAAGCTAATGACCAACCGACTTCAGAGATGGAAAGATAATACAACCTCACGTACATTTACTCTAGGACGCGCCCGACACTCGCTAGATAAAGGATAAAAATCGAACATCCAATTAAGCACTTTTTTCTTTCTCTTTCTTGCCTTTTCGTTTAATTTTTAATGAATGGTTTTGGATACTACCAGGCATGGAGTAGCTAGATTGAAATCTCATGTTACCCTAACCCAATGACGATCGGGAGTTGGTTAGAAGAAGAATGCCACATTGAAACTTCCCTTTGGGACATAAGCAATGGGCGGGTTATACGAATATGCTAGCTCGTACATTGACCCACAATCGACACGTTTTCACATTTTTGTACACGCTCTTTGGCAAATGTTTTTTTTCTTTTTGGGAATCCCTTATCTAGACCGGACATGGCAGCAAACCAACGAATTCGACAGATGATTAGACCAAGTATTGCGCAAATCCAAGTCAACCATTTATTAAATCGATTAAAGCAAGTCCCTAGACTACTACGAGTACTTAGAATGGGTGATGTTCATACTGTCGTTCTCACACAATTTACTAAGACAAGACACCGCACTGACTTCATCAAACAATTCAAGATAATGGACACTTTTACAAGGAATTATGCAATGTAAAGAGTCAAAGCTACGAGGTGAAATGGGAAAGCAGTGATAAAATGAAAAAAATTGCCAAAAATTGACCACAATCACAACCCATTTCTGTCAAGAACTCGATACAAATTTATCTCGATCATGCATATCCCACCCCACACTTAAACACGACAATGTCCTCATTGGACGAGCACACATTCAAGGCGAAGAAGGAGAAAAGGGAAGATGATACCGGGAAAATGACGAGGTTCTCACGGTACAACCTGAAAGGACCACAAATCCACTCACAAAGAAGAGAATCCATAGACTTGAAGTTCCCTCTCATTCTTTTCTACCTTGACCATCCACATAAAACCAAATTCAAAGAATCCATAATATCATCATTACAGTACAGTCATCCAAAGTTTCAGAACGAAAAGAAAGAAATAAACATAGTCTCAAACATGAAAATCAAATGCAAAAATGAAAGGATAGATAGAGGAGGGTAAACCCTTCCTCATGGTGAGCCGAAGCTAAGAGTATCAGACCTCCTCTACGGCTCTCCCCAATGTTCCATCAATCCTTCAATGTTTCCTTGAAGCCTATGAACCCTCCTACTACTAAGGTGGAGCGATCTGGAGGTGCTGAAGAATGGCGTCCACTCCTCCATGAATGTAGGACACATCTCATCGGAGCCCCTCAACCTCTATCTCGAGACGCCCCAAACGGTCCTGATCATCAGTGTTAGAGCTCTTCCTCGCTCCTGAACCCTCAAGCTTATGCGTCCTGTCACAGGCTCTTATGCGATCTGGGGATCCACCGTATCGAGAGGTAGCTTCACATGGTACCTGTTCAGAAGCCCGATGTCGATCTGCACCGGCTGAATATGAGATGGATCATCTCTACCACCAAACTCTCCATACAGGTTAAGGAAAGCAAGCATCCTCCCCACGAATCCACTGCCAACCAAATACTTCTTGACAGTTGGGCCAATTCTTGTTGAACATATTGGCCATGAGAGCAACGGGGTGGAGCTTCACTCCATGGTGGAAAGCTCTAGCAATGTCTAGATCTGTGGTGTTGAAGCGGTGGTCATTATCCCTCGGAGCAGTGATGGCATAGACACAAACGAGGTGGATGAAGCAGGGACATGTGGTACTTCACTCTGGAGGCATTGTCTTCTCTTGTGGTGTAGACCCACGACCCTCACCTTGTAAGATAGTTCCAAATCGTCTCTCGATCATCTTTCAGTAAGTTGTCACTCTCAAAATGACCCGAGTGAGGCCAAAACATGTCCGCCCCTTGCAGCTCTTCTTCAGTTTACAACCCCATGTTGATTGCACACTCATCAAAGAACAATTGTAAGACTAGCTCCCTATGGAGAAATGGATCTGGGAGTTCCTAATGTGAACCGTCGAGTGGAACTGCCTCAAGGCTCTCAAAGGGCACGATCCAAAAGGTGGAAAAGGCCCTAGAGTCCAAGCGGTTGAACCTTCCCCTGTACCACTTAAAAAAATTCTCCCAACGACTCCAAGTCCACATAACCGTAGTGGCACTCCTCGAAAGTCTTCAAGACCTCGTAGTGCTTCCTATACGATTCATTTGGTAAACTGAAGAGAAGATGCCCCGACGTGGAGGCTGAAGTTCTCGTGGTTCTGTTTGGTGTCATCCTTCAAAACAAGTAAAAGACACCAAATGAAATTCATACAAACAAGATTCCACAAATCAAAGCACATGAATGAAAGGTCAATTTAGCATGGTTTGGAACAAAAATAAATCATGCAAGAATTCACATAAGGTTTCCAAGTCGACATAGATTCCCTACAATGATAGTTCTAAGCACAATAAATCATCAAGCATATTCCATAACACATGCCAAATCCAAGAACAAACCATACCACCCCACACTACAAAAAAAATTGACATTTAGCGACGGATAAAATCATTGCCAAAAGCCCATATTTCGTCGTAAAAGACATTTGGTGACGGTTTTTATCCATCACCAGCTTCGTCGCCTAAGATTTCTAGCCTTTTGGTGACAGTGTTAAGTTTTCGTCGCAAATAACCTCCCATTTAGCAACGAAATATCCTGTCGCCAAATAGACTAACCAATCTGCGACGAAATTTGTACACTGTCGCCAAACACTGTACATTTAGCGACAGATTTAAATCCGTCACCAATTTTCCGTTGCAAGAAGTTAGAATCTTGTAGTGCCACACTTAGCATGAAAGGATCACAAACTAATTCTAGCAAAAGATGACATCTTAGAAGTTAGAACTAAGGATCATATGCAAAAGTGTGTGGAATGATACAAATCAATAAACCAATGACATTAAGCAATTTAAGAAAAAAAAGAGTATAAGCATCATCTACTTAATCTCATGTATCCTAGCCAATGAATTCATCATGCCAAATCAATTAGAAGACAAGAACATAAATTTCAAGACATCTTTTTTTATGAATTAGTTGGGATTTTATTTCATCAAAAAGCATGGAATAGCAATACATAGAGAGACAAACTACGAAAAATAGAGAACTATATGACTAACAAAATCTCATTCATATCTCTACTCCCCCCGGCATAGGCTATGATCTCGTCCCTTATGCATTCAATCAGCTGCATCTCATTCCTACTCATTTGCATAAAAACTCGACGACATCTCTCTTCCCATAGGAAGCTTAAGATGCTTCTCCAAAGAAGCTTCTTAGCCTTGCGATTCCCTCCATATTTCCAACCTGCTGTAAAGTCCAGGGCTTCAGTCCAAGACTTGCTACTTAATTCTGGCAGCAGCATACTAAAGACCTGCTTGGTATAATCACAAGCTGCGAACAAATGCTCCCTAGTTTCCTCTGTATTTCCACAAAGCACACAATCACTAACAATATCAGGACTCCACAGTTTGATCTTATCTCTGGTAGCTACTCTGTTGTTAACAATGAGCCATGTGATAAATGATCTCCTGGGAATAACATAATCCTTCCAAACAGCATCATACCAGCTAACATTAGGGGCAGTTGGCCTTAAATCATTCCAGACTTTGCTAGCTTTGAATCTAGGCATATTAGTTCCTTTCCACATAACATCACCAGCAGTATCAACAACAATAAACTGCCTTACTCTTGAGCGAAGCTTCAAAAAGTTTGTCCAATGCCAAGAGCCTACTGTCGACTTCACATCCCAAAAATCTTTTCCCTTCAGTCTATATTTTCCAATCCAGGCCACCCATAGGGATCCTGCTTTCATTAATAAGCTCCATATATGTCTGATCACATTAGCATAATTCCAACTTCTCATATCTCTTAGACCAACTCCACCTTCTTTCTTAGGCAAAGCTACCAAGCGCCAAACAACCTTGGCCTTACCAGCTCCATCTGTTTTACCCCATAAGAAAGCATTACATATCTTCTCAATTTCCTTAATAACACCAGATGGCAAAACAAAGTGTGTGATCCAATACTGAAGCTTCCCACCAATAACAGATTCTATTAATTGGCATTTACCAGCATAAGAGAGCTTTTTAGCACGCCAGTCAGTAACTCTTGCTGTTATACTATCAATAAGGATCTTGTAGTCACATTTTTTAAGCTTACCAGATGTTAGGGGGACTCCAAGGTATCTAAAAGGGAGGCTACCTTTCATAAACCCTGAAGAACTAATAAGCTCCTCTTCTTCATCTCTTGTAACCCCTACAATATAGATGTTGCTTTTCTCAGGATTGAATCTCAGACCAGAGCACTTGTGGAACTTCTCTAACACCACCTTGATCTCAGCAATGGCATCTCTGTTGGCTTTGGTGAACACTAACAGATCATCAGTGAAACTCAAATGGGTTACATGGACCCCTTTGCATTGAGGATGGAACTGCAGCTTCTTTTCAGCACTTGCCTGTTCAAATAAACAACTAAGGACCTCCATAGAAATGATAAAGAGGTAAGGGGATATAGGATCACCCTGCCGCAATCCTCTTTGTGCTGGGAAATAACCTTTATATGTACCATTAACATTGACAGAAAGCATGGTAGAGGTAAAACAAGCAATGGTCCAGTCAATATAGATTTTAGGGAATTTCATAGCCTCAAGTGTAGCTTCAACAAATTTCCATTCCACTGAGTCAAAGGCCTTCATTAGGTCAATTTTCATTGCACACCTGGGAGATATACCTGACTTGTTGTAAGTCCTGAGAAGCTCATGAGCAAGTAGGATTCCATCTCCTATAGATCTCCCTTTTATAAATGCAGTTTGAGCTGAATTAATCAGAATGGGAGAACTGCTTGTAATCTATTAGCAAGCACATTAGACACTATCTTATACACAACATTGCAGCAGGAGATAGGCCTGTAATCCTTCATGTTTGCAGAGTTGAATTTCTTAGGGATCAAAGCTAGGAGGATAGAGTTTACATACCCTGGCATCTTGCTATTGCTAAAGAAGCTCATGACTGCTATAATCAAATCACCTTTAACAATGTCCCAGCTATGCTTTAAGAAGTAAGCATTATAACCATCAGAACCAGGAGCTTTTCCATCAGCTATACTGAATAAAGCCTTTCGGATTTCCTCTTCATTAACATCTCTAATCAACATGTCACTTTGCTCAGAAGTCAAAGTCCTTTTAATTATATCCGGAATCACTTCCACATTCACAGTAGTATTTTGATCTAGCAGCTTTTTATAGAAGCTAACTGCTATTTCAGCAATGTCCTGAAATCCTTCCTTCATAACTCCATTATCATTACATAATTGCCTGATAGTATTTGTCACTTGTCTAGATTTAGCATAATTGAAGAAAAAACTTGTGTTACTATCTCCAAGAGCAATCCAATTCACCTTTGCTTTCTACTGATAAATGCTTTCCTCATCCAGTTTTAGCAGCCGCAATTCCTCAGTACAATCCTTCAATCTCACAAGAGTAATAAAGGAAGGATGATTATATATATCCTCCTTCAGCATCAACAGCTCCTTCTTATTAGTTCTGACTCTTTCATGAATATTTGAATAACAACTTTCATTCAACTTTTTAAGTTCAATATTAAGATCCCTCATCTTCTTATATAAGCAGTAGAAGCTATTTCCTTTACCTCTTCTTCTCCACACTTCCTGAACAATTTGGTTATAATCTTTATGCTTAGTCCAGGAGGCAAAAAATTTGAACCCTTTAGGATGAGAAGCATCTCCAAACTTTGTATCAACATACACTGCACAATGATCTGAGTCACTAGTAGGGATAATCTGAACTTTACTTCCAGGAATACTAGTTTGCCAAGCAATATTAATAAGGGCTCTACCCAATTTTCTAGCTACCAAACCCTCTTCTCGATTGTTCATCCAGGTAAATTTAGGACCATGAGAAGTGTGATTTCAAGTCATCTTCAATCAAAACATATGGCAAAAATTGAAACAAAGTGAGGCAAAAATCCGAATAGCATCAATCGAATATGAAACAAGCCATCACAATGCTCAAATCATCATCTTGAATCGAGGGAAAGGGAGTGTGTACCTTGGATGCGCAATGGAACGTCAAACCTAAAATCTTGAAACACAAAGTAGGCACAAAACTGACATTTATGCTAACAATTCCAGATTAATTTATTCATCATGTGATGAGCCGCCCATTCCTTGGACCCGCCCTGAGCTACCCTTAATCGGTAGCCAATCCAAGGCCTTCAAGGAACGCTTAACCTCTACATGAAGGCATGGAAGCCAGGAGAGGCACGAAGAGGATGCTGACCGGATCGCCCTATCCGGATATACCCTGCTGACCAACCAGGCGACCCCGAGACAGCCCGACGCCCGAGGACTCCGAGCGGCACTCCACTCCTGTTGACCAAGATACTCGGCATTTTAGGGGTTTTGCCCGACCCCAAACGTCCATGAATCCCCGAGACCACCCCTAGCAACCGCCGCCAGAAGAAATGGCCAGAAGATTGAAGAAATGAAGAAGCCAGAGAAAGAAGACCGATTAGGCAGGCCGAGCAGGAACCCCGGATGCCGAGCGGCATCAGCATCAAACCCCACTGAGCCCAGCATCCAGAGCCTGTGTATTCCCAAGCCCGAGCACCCGACGCCGCCGTCAATTCCAAGCCCGACATCAAACGCGGCGCCGGCTTTCCTAAACCGGACTGCGCATGAGCATCAAGCTCGACCAAATCCGCCGGATCCACCGGTTTAGGGTTTTAGCACGTTTCTTTAGTTTTATTCCCTTTTAAGTATTGGACTCGGATTTCTCTTTTAGTTCTCGGTTATTTAGGAATAAATAAGTCCTTTTATTATTCTAAATAGGACTCTAGGTTAATATTTTATTATTTTAGAGTTATTTCCTTAGTAGGAATCGTGAGCCTGTTCACGAATTCCCTTAGTATAAATAAAAGGCGACGGCCTCTCATTTAACCAACCTTTTTCAGAATCAAATATAAACCAGAACGTTGTTCTCAATCCTTTTAAGTTTTTGCTCATGCATAGCTTAGGGAGACGGTGTTATCAACAGAAGTAATCCCCTTTTATTGTGGAGCCATTCTACCGGACACTTAGGGTTCCCGGTTAATTGCTACCGGCGGGTCCAAGTACTTTTTTCTCCCCGATGCCGACGGTGAGCTCAAGCTAGGATTCAAGACTTGCGGTGGTTAGGGTCGTCTGCCCTGGTTGCAGCGGATCACATCAGTTTTGGTATCAGAGCTTCGGTTCAACACGAGGACCAAAATCTATCCCAGTCTTCAGGTTTGAAACCCTGGATTCATATCTTTACTTTCAGTCTTAGAAAACCCTTGAAAACCCCTATCTCTAGTTGTTTTCGTGTTGGTAGAAAATCTGTCTAGAAAATCCCATCTATTTTGTCATTCTTGTTCAAGTTTTTTTTTTGTAAGAAAAATCGATGGCCAACGAGCCATCTAGAAAATATATAAGAAACAGAAAAGAAAACAAAAAAGGTAATCTACCCTAGTTTCTGTTCATTGTATGTTGACTTAAGAAGAGGGGTAGATAGATATATTTGCTTCCTTGTATTTTAAGCTAACATGACAGATGAAGAGCTCGCGCTGCTCGAAGCTACCCTACCTATTATAGCTCAAATCCTAGCCCAGATGAAGGCATCAATAGATAGAATTGAGAGGGCAATCGAAGGAAACCGAGCGCCGGTCCCGGCGCCCGACTTGAGTGCCGCACCTACCACAACACCGGTCGAGCACTCCACCGAGCCTGCCCCGGCTCCCCCGACCCACCATTCCAGATCGACACCCGAAGCACCCCCGGCGCCACCCTCCGCACACTCGCCGGCTAACCCAAGAAGTCCCGCTAAGACTGACCCCGACCGATCTCCGAGCAATCCCCCATCTAGTGGCGGATCGACCCCCGGTCCGCCCCCGAACCCTGTCACCACAAGGATCACCCGAGCCATGTCCCGTGCCATAGCGCAGGCCGACCACCCGAGGGCCCCTAGGAATCCCGCCCCAACCGAGCCCCGGCTCCCACACCTACGGCCACCCATCCTTGACTCCTTATCCAGCCTCGGTGCCCTAGCCGGCCCCGACGGCCCACACCACACCCTCACCGGCACGGACTCCAGTTACCACAGAAGCACCCGATCAAGGAAGATCCCTCGATACTCCACCGTATCCCGGCGGCTCCTCAGCACCCAAACCCTAAGCAATGAAAGGGAGCAGAGAGACAACCTGTTCCACACCCGATGTGTAATTCAAAATAAGGTTTGTGGCATGGTCATCGACGGTTGCACCAATGCTATCAGTCAGGAACTAGTAACGGGGCTCAACCTACGCACCTGAAGGCATCCCCAACCATACAAGTTACACTGGCTTAGTAACTGCGGTGAGTTGAGGATCACCCGCCAGGCCTACGTCCCATTTAGTATTGGGAGGTACATCGAACGAGTCCTGTGTGACGTTGTACCCATGGAAGCTGCCCATGTATTACTCGGCTGACCATGGCAATTTGACAGGTTTTCCAAGCATGATGGGAGAACCAATAGTTACAGCCTCACTCATGAAAGCACTAAGTACAAGCTAAAACCTCTCTCCCCTTCGAAATCCTACAAGACCAAATCGAGAGGAGAGTTATTCGAGAGAAAAAAGAAAGAGAACTCAAGAGAAGTGAAAAGAGAGAGCAACCAAGTGAAACCCTGAGCACGAAAATAGAAAAACCGACCCCTATAGGGGACGTAGCTCAGGAAAATGAAAAAAAGGGATTGATTGCCACCCTCGGGGACATCAAGCAAGCCCTAGTAGCCAGAAAACCTATGGTGGTGATCCGGTATAAAGAATGCAACACTAACCCCAGCCCGACGCTACCTAGTATTGTCGCCTCTCTCTTGCAGGACTACAAAGACGTCTTCCCCGAAGAAATTCCCAGTGGTTTACCACCACTCCGAGGGATTGAGCATCAAATTGATTTGGTACCCGGGGCAGCCCTACCGAACAAGGCCGCATACCGAACTAACCCCAAGGAAACCAAGGAGATCCACTCCCAGGTAGAAGATTTAATGGGCAAAGGCTACGTCCGAGAGAGCATGAGCCCTTGTGCCGTCCCGGTCATCCTAGTCCAAAAGAAGGAAGGAACTTGGAGGATGTGTGTCGATTGTAGAGCCATCAACAACATAACAGTTAAGTACCAACACCCCATCCCTAGACTATATGATATGCTTGATGAGCTACATGGATCTACTATCTTTTCAAAAATATACCTTCGATCGGGATACCACCAAATCCGAATGAAGGAAGAAGATGAATGGAAGACTGCTTTTAAAACTAAACTAGGGTTGTATGAATGGATGGTCATGCCCTTCGGATTAACTAATGCCCTTAGCACCTTTATGAGACTAATGAATCAAGTCCTACGATCCTACATTGGAAAATTTGTAGTAGTATACATCGATGACATCTTGGTGTACTAAAAAACCCTAGAAGACCACCTAGGGAACCCCAAGTCAGTCCTAGAAACCCTAAGAAAGGAACAATTATATGCCAACATGGCTAAATGCACTTTTTGCACCGATCACCTTGTGTTTCTTGGTTTAGTTGTTAGCTCATCAGGAATCAGGGTGGATGAGGAAAAGATCAAAGCCATCAAATCCTGGCCAACCCCACAAAGCATCACGGATGTCAGGAGTTTTCATGGGTTGGCTAGCTTCTACCGAAGGTTTGTCCGAGATTTCAGCACTCTAGCCGCCCCTCTCACGGTGGTCATCAAAAAGGACCTCCCGTTCCAATGGGGCCCGGTCCAGCAAGCAGCTTTCGAGACATTGAAGAAGAGACTGACCGAAGCACCTCTCCTCAAGCTCCCCGATTTCAACAAGCCTTTTGAAAGTGAGTGTGATGCCTCCAGAGTAGGGATTGGTGCCGTCCTTATGCAGGAAGGATGACCTATCGCCTATTTTAGCGAGAAACTCAATGGAGCGCCCCTTAACTACCCAACCTACGACAAGGAACTCTATGCCCTAGTTCGAGCACTAAAAACGTGGCAACATTACTTATGGCCTAAGGAATTCATAATCCACACGGACCATGAATCCCTTAAGTACCTAAAGGCCCAACATAAGCTCAACAAAAAGACACGCCCGATGGGTAGAATTTATTGAATCCTTCCCCTACACCATCAAGTTCAAACAAGGTAAAGAGAATGTGGTAGCCGACGCCCTTTCTCGGAGGTACACCCTTCTCTCTATCCTCACCACCAAGTTCATTGGGTTTGAACATATTAAAGAACTCAATGCTACTGATCAAGACTTTAAGAGTATTTTTTAGGCTTGTGAACAAGGAGGATTTGGCAAGTATTATTGGCAAGATGGGTACTTATTCAAAGAAAACAAGCTCTGCCTACCTATCCATTCATGCAGAACTGTGTTAGCCCTAGAAGCTCACGGGGGAGGTCTGATGGGGCACTTTGGGGTAGCCAAAACCGTGGCTACCCTCAAGGAGCATTTTTACTGGCCCAAGATGCGTCACGACGTGGAGAAGCTACTTGCTCAGTGTTCTAAATGCCAGAGGGCTAAGTCTCACCTTCAACCCTACGGGTTGTACACCCCCCTACCGATACCGAACACCATTGGGTTGATATCTCAATGGATTTCATTCTAGGGCTACCTAAGACACGAAAGGGAAAATACTCCATGTTTGTAGTGGTAGACAAGTTTTCAAAGATGGCTCATTTTATTGCCTGTCACAAGGCCGACGATGCATCAAACATTGCTGACCTGTTCTTCAAAGAGGTGGTCCAACTCCATGGGATTCCTAAGACCATTGTATCCGATCGGGATTCCAAGTTCCTCAGCTACTTTTGGAAGACCCTCTGGGCCAAGATTGGTACTAAACTCATGTTCTCTACCACGTGCCACCCTCAGACCGACGGCCAGACCGAAGTAGTAAATCGATCCCTCTCTCAAATGCTCTGGGCTATCATCTCATCCAACATCCGGACTTGGGAAGAATGCCTTCCCCATGTTGAATTCGCCTATAACCGGGCTATCCATTCCGCCACCCAGTACTCACCCTTTGAGCTTGTGTATGGATTCAATCCCTTAACCCCTTTGGACCTATCACCCCTACCTCTACACGAGTTCCTAGATGCTGAAGGTCAAGAAAAGGCCGAGTATGTTCAGAAGCTTCACGAAAGGCCAAGGCCAACATCGAAAGAAGAACTGCTCAATACATAAGAAATGCCAACCGAGGGAGAAAGGAGAAGATCTTCGAAGTTGGTGACCAAGTTTGGATTCACTTCCGAAAAGATAGATTTCCCAAACAAAGGAAATCTAAGCTCCTCCCTAGAGGCGACGACCCTTATACCATACTTCAGAAGATCAATAATAACGCCTACGTGATAGACCTTCCCAACTCCTATGGGGTAAGTGCTACTTTCAACGTTGTTGATCTAACACCATATTATGATGAGGTCTATGCAGAGCCGGATTCGAGGTCGAATCCTTCTCAAGAAGAGGGGAATGATGAGCCGCACATTCCTTGGACCTGCCCCGAGCTACCCTTAACCCGTAACCAATCCAAGGCCTTCAAGGAACGGCTCAACCTCTACACGAAGGCATGGAGCCAGGAGAGGCACGAGGAGGATGCTGACCGGATCGCCTGATCTGAATATACCCTGCTGACCAACCAGGCTACCCCGAGACAGCCCGACCGGGCGCCGGACCCCGAACGGCACTCCACTCCTGGTGACCAAGATCCTCGGTGTTTTAGAGGGTTTTGCCCGACCCCAAACGTCCATGAATCCCCGAGACCACCCCTAGCAACCGCCACCAGAAGAAATGGCTAGAAGATTGAAGAAATGAAGAAGCCAGAGAAAGAAGACCGATCAGGCCGGCCGAGCAGGAACCCCGGATGCCGAGCGGCATCAGCATCAGACCCCACGGAGCCCAGCATCCACAGCCCTTGTATTCCCAAGCCCGAGCGCCCGACGCCGTCGTCAATTCCAAGCCCGACATCAAAGGCGACGCCGACTTTCCTAAACCGGACCGCGCATGAGCATCAAGCCCAGCCGAATCCGCCGGATCCGCCGGTTTAGGGTTTAGCACGTTTCTTTAGTTTTATTCCCTTTTAAGTATTGGACTTGGATTTCTCTTTTAGTTCTCGGTTATTTAGGAATAAATAAGTCCTTTTAGTATTCTAAATAGGACTCTAGGTTAATATTTTATTATTTTAGAGTTATTTCCTTAGTAGGAATCGTGAGCCTGTTCACGAATTCCCTTAGTATAAATAAGAGGCGCCGGCCTCTCATTATAACCAACCTTTTTCAGAATCAAATATAAATCAGAACGTTGTTCTCAATCCTTTTAAGTTTTTGCTCGTGCATAGCTTAGGGATACGGTGTTATCAACAGAAGTAATCCCCTTCTGTCGTGGAGCCATTCTACCAGACACTTCGGGTTCCCGGTTAATTACAACCGGTGGGTCCAAGTACTTTTCCACCCAGGTGCCGATGGTGAGCTCAAGCTAGGATTCAAGACTTGCGGTGGTTAGGGTCGTCTGCCCACGGTTGCAGCGATTCACATCATCATGCAAAAATCCAAACTCAATCAATCTGAAGCACTAGAATCATGCAATCAATTCAACTTCAACAAGACAACTGATAAAAAAAGTCCAAGAATCAAGTTCATGCATATCAATTATAGCTCTTCAACTCACAAAAATCTCAAAATTCAAGAACAACAATCCTAAAATGCTCCTAACCAACAATCAATCATTAACAATATCATAATTTGCATCATACGAATCATTAATGATATTTGAAGCTAAGAGAAACTAAGAAGAAGCAAACCAACCTAAAAATTTAAGCAAAAATTGTGGTCAAAGGTGGAGAGCTTGGGAGTTGACCTTCCTTCTTCTTCCAAGAGTGGAGATGAGGAAAAAGAGGGGTAAACTCGTGGGTAAAGGTAGATGGGTGATGGAAAATGAATTTAGGGAAGAATGGTGGTGGTTTTATGGTGGCAGAATGAGTGGGAAGAGTTGGGAAGAAGAAGAGCTCAACCTTTTTAGAGAGCTCTTCAATGGAGGAAGGAGAGAGAACTTTGGTTGGGGGTTTATGGTAGAGCTGATGAATAGGGGTTTTAAAGGGTTGGGGATGATGAATTTTGGGTAGGGAGGATGTATGGAGGACTAGAGGGGTTAGATTTCATAAACTTAGGGTTTGAAGAAGATGAATAAGAGAAGAAGAAGAAGGAAAATTGGAGAAGAGAAGAAGATGGAAGAAAAATCACAAAAAAATCAAATTAAAGGAGAAATTTTTCTGCATGCGCTAGTTATGCGCCACCTGTGCGCCGACTACTGGGCAAAAATTCTAGCATCTTAAAGTATGACAAAACAAAGTTTTAACTCGCATTTTTCTATCCCGAACTTCTTTCTCTAACCGAAAATAACAATCAAAGACTTGAGCAATCGTCAAACATCAGAACATCAAACATTGACACACAATACCGACGAAAAACTTGAAAAAAGTCTCCAAAAGCATAAAATTAAATATTTTCTTTATGTACAAAAAGATCGGGGTACCTCCCGAAAAGCGCTAAATTTCTCATCGTTAGCTCGACGATACTTGGAATTGAGTTCAAGGTACTTCTTTCGCTTTCGCTTCTGGCTTCTCAGACAACAGTTTCTTCACATCCTTAGCGCCTCTATCCTTTAATGAGCTCCATGGGACTTGTGTTTCTGCCTCAATCATGCCAACGTCATGTACCAATAAAGAACTTTTGCGAGAATGAGGTGAACTTATCAAAATGATCAAGCCAAGCAGAAAAATCAAAAGATGACTCCTTCTTAGGAAATGGAGGAGGAGAAACAACTACCCGAGTAGCCATTTCAAACACGATCTCTTCCTCTCCTAATCGGAAGGTCATTCTCCCGCTAAGCACATCAATCATGGCTCCAGCAGTAGTGAGGAATGGTCTACTGAGTATAAGGGGAGTATTGAAACATTCTTTCATGTCAAGCACAACAAAATCGACCGGGAAGTAGCAATTATTGATTTTAACAATTCTTAAGGGTTGTTTAATGCTCTTATCAGCTAAGTGTATGTCCATGCTAGTAGGAACTAATTCAGTTAATCCAAGGCGCTGACATAATGGATAACGCATCACATTTATACTAGATCCTAAATCAGCAAGATCCATATCTATGCAATGGGAACCAATATAGCAAAGAAAGGAGAAACTTCCTGGATCCTTACTCTTCTTGGCAACCCGCCTTTGGAGGAGTTGCGAACAGTTCATCCCTAAGGTCACTTCATCAACTCGCACCAGTTCCTCCTTCTGGAGGCACATCTTCTTCAAGTGATTGGTGTTTGATGGCTTCTTGACAATGGTATCCAAGCATTCCTTGTTGATGCGCACCTTCTCTAGCATCGCTACCACTTGATCTGTCTCCTTAATCAGTGGATAAGGTAGCACCTCCTCAACAACTTCCACAGCTTCCAACTCAACTCCTTCTTTATCGAGTAAACTATCTTGCAAAAACTTAGCATAGAATGGGATCTTTACTAAGGTATGCAAGAACTGAGTCGTTACCTCTTGCTTCTCAAGAACCTTGGGAAATGCATGGAAATATTCATCCTGTGACTTATCCCTTACTTGGTTAGGGAATGGGATCGGTGGTACATAAGGAGCAACCACTGCCTTAGCTTGAGGGATCTTCTCCATGGAGGTACGACCGCCTCAATATCTTCTTCTTGCGCCACAACCGCCTTCAGATGCTCCTGTTGGGGGTTAGACTCATAGTGCTAGGAATATTTCCTAGTTGTTGAAAATTCTATCCCGCCATCCTCATCAACTCAGCAATCTATGCCTCTGTCCTCTGAGACTAAGCAATCTGACCCTTGATTTGTGTCTATGCAGTTGCAAACCTCATGTCATACTTGCTCTCCATGTTATCAATCCTATGCTCATTCTTGATCTCCATCCTATCCAACCTCTGCATAATCTCTCTAGTAGTCGGCTCTGCTTTACCAGATGATCCATTATTAATCCTCCCAGCTGATTTTGGAGGTTGGTATAGGGGTTGAGAACCACTTCTTGATCCTTGGTTCCTGGAGTTTCTCTTATGTTCCTGGTTGTATTTATGGTTATACATCGCTTGCTTTCTGAATCCAGCACAACCAGACTGATCTAACCTTGAGAAATGAAATTCAGCTCCTCGCTATTTAGAGGAAAATTTCTCCAAAAGTTGTAGCAAGCGCCACCATTATGGTTGCGAGTCCCACACCATCCACAAGGATCCTGGAAAGTTTTGGCTCCAGGATATGTGAGACAAGCGCGTTCTGGATGAGGAGGATCACCACAAACGTCACAACTCTTCACCTCCTTGAAAGAACCTCCAGATGAGGAACTTCCAGACTTAGAATGTCCAGATGACATCCTATCAGCCTGAGAATCAACCAGATTCTGTACAGAAGAGGTGTCTCCCTTACTAGAATAACGAAGAGCAGCTCTCCTCGTCCATGTTCTACTTTGCTTCGCAACCAAAGCATAGTGAGCAAAAGCCTCTTCAGGAGATAGAGCAGACACATCACCTTGCGCCAACTGATTCACCGTCATTATTGTCACATCATTTAATCCCATGCCAAAGAAATTGGAAATTTGCACATCTCCAAACCCATGATGTGGGAAAGCTCTCAAGAGCTCTTGGAATCTGTACCAGCAATCGAAAAGTGATTCTTCATCCTGCTGCATGAATCACGCAATCCTCTTCTGAAACTCTGATGTCTTGGAGGGCGGAAAGAATTCCTCCAAGAATGCTTGGGCAAGCTGACTCTAATTGGTGAAAGTTCCACCAGGTTGACTATTGAGCCACCTCTTTGCTGCTCCCATAAGTGAGAATGGAAACAACATGAGGTGAATAGCATTCACTAAAACTCTTTGCTGGTTGTAGGTATTGCAGAGCTCAAGAAATTTCTCAATGTGGGCGGTTTGGCACTCTTCAGGACTCCTGTGATATGGCCTATTGGCGACCATATTGATCAGATGCAGCTTTAACTCGAAGTCTGTTGCCGTGATCTGAGGTACAACAATTCTCTTGGCTTCTCCCACCGCGGGCTTGGTGAAATCTAGCAACGATCTCCTTGCATCCGCCATGTCTTAAAATAAAGGATTCTCAAAGTCTTCGGGATGTTGCATAAACAACAAAGAAGAACGGGGAGTTACAAGTATGCAATCCTTATCAAGACACACAAACACAATCAAACAAGAACAACAAAAAGTAAAGGATGGAGCATAGAAACTCAAAACATTTTAAGCCAAACAAAGATATCCCCAGTAACGGCGCCAAAATTTTATCGGCCTTGTGGAGGTGACCAAAGATACTGGCTTTTGGCCAGGATCGTATTCCCGTGGGTCTCTTGGTTCAACTTACTTAGTCCTGCGAGAGGCGCTTAGGGGAGTAGGACAACACAATAGTAATTGAACACAATCACAAGACACGCCAAAGACGGGCTCAAGTTATCACGAAATCAACTCAAGCACGGGCTCAAAAAGCATGGAAGTAGGGGTTGACAACAATTTGAATCAAGCGCGCACGAAGAAAAAACACAAAGTGAATGGAATGGAAGAGAGATAAGGGTCAAGAAAGTTTCCCCTTTCGGGTTCATGAATCATGATCACACGGGGATAGAACAGTCCTAGCAAGCCAAACGAGATCTTTCCACACTACACCAACATGTATCCTAAGCTCATGGATCAAGACAATTAGGACCAAGTACACATCATCAATCAATCAGGTATGGGTCACCTCTAAACTGGCTAATGATAATTCACACAAAGTATTCGATGAAATGCTTATGGGGTTTTCAACCTAAAAAGGCATAGCTAACATGCTCTCTTTCGAGTTATGATGCAAACTACGCTCACTCCTATGATAACAATGAATGGAAAGCACATGGGTCAAGACAATATAAATCAAAGTACAATCCTAATCATGCATCTAGGTCAAGAATACAAGAAGAGAAATGGGAATAACACATAGGTCTGAATCGCATCTGAACTTGAATTAAACCAAACTAAATCCAAGGTATGAGAGTGTAATCAATCGTCAATCCCCTAAGGTTTCACTCCCTGAACCCTAGGGGTTTAGTTACAGCAATACATATTGGAGATCTGAAAAAATACAACCTAAGGAGACGAATGATGGAAACTCCGCTGATTTCTTTGTGCCCGGATGAATCTCGATCTTCGTCTTCTATTGTTGTGGTCTCTGGGATGAAGGATGATGATTTCTAGACTCCGAGAGGGTTTTACAAGTTCTGGAGGTCGGGATTTTTAATCAGAATCGAGCTTGAAATGAAAGATCATCTTGTCTAAAATTGCCTAATATGACTTTTATAACTGCCCAGGGCTCGGTACATAACTGACGCATAAGTGGCACATGCCTCGGCTGTGTGCGGTCTGTGCGCTCAATTTCGCTGACGCAACACAACCATATTTTTTCACTTTGCGTTGTGTTGGGATCTAGCAGCCTCTTCAATCTGCCACCTTGTGTTGCGTTGAAATCTCCCAAATCCTTCGAACTTCAATATCTTGAGCGTCTGGGCTCTGATTTGACCGCGGTTTGAACTTGTGGCTTCATATAAACATGATCTATTATGGCATGACCTGAAAACTCATAAAAAACTCTTTGGAAAATTTGAAAATGGACCTCAAGGATACTAAGAGGCTAATTAAGACGAATATTCATTTAATTGATCAAACTCATTCAAAAGACAACATTAACACTCAAATACCACACAATTATGTATCAATTATAGGGGATTAAACATGACATATTTGAAGTCATCAAGCTGACACACCCTATCAATGGGAAGTATGAGGTGCCACCACTCTCCTAAGCGGGGATTCCTCAAACTCGCACCGTGCGACATAGGCATGAGGCGTTGGATGTCTCCTATTTGTGGGAGTCAAACTTGAACCAATAGGACATCTCATTCACAAATCAAGCTCAAGACATGACCCATAGGGAGATGCAACCCCCGCATTCTTATGAGCCATACTCGGCTAGTAAGCCTTTCTAGTACATCTAGTTTATCCAGTCGTAGTTTGATCAAAGATTATATGTCGCACCATTGGGTTCATCATCACGCATACCCATGTAGGATCTATCCCTAAGACGAACATGGGGGCGATGTATAATGATGACAACGATGATGGGACAAGCTACAGGTTGCGTCGTAAACCACGACATTGGATCTGCTCGTCAGGAGCGCACTTGTTAGCTGGTCACTGGGTGCTTGGAGGTAGAGGCAACCGAGATGGAGCGTGTCAAGCAATAGTGGGTTTTCATCTTAATTTGCCTTTTCCTTGTAGTAGTGTGATCGGGGCCAAGATTCCTTCTAAAAAATACCTAGCAATTTAGGGTCGTATTCTCACACGGTCCCTTTGTTCGGCTTACTCGTGGAGAGGGAATTGCTCAAGGGGGGTGAGGTGTAGGTTTCTCAAGGCTCACAAACAAACAATTGGGCTTGGGTCAACCTCAGTCAACAATCAAGCAAGTGGCTCAAAGATTATGGAAATATGTGAATTCAACCCAATAAAACATTAAAAAAAAACAATCAAGACGACGGAGGAGGAGGATAATGGAAGGGTGTAGATAAGTTCCCCCTAAGGATCATGACTATTGCCTAAGTTGGTGAATCTAGGATGAACAAAACTTATTTCCATGCATTGCAACTGATAAGACATGTCAAACACGGGTCCTAAGATTCTAATGAGACCTTAGGCATAAGCCAAACACTAACCAATAGTACTCTTGTCACTTTAACCAAATGCAAGACGCACGCCAAGTGTTCCATAAAAGGCCTCTAAGGATTTTCACCCAAAGCGGACCTAATTCTCGCCCCTCTCTCGAGTGTAACGAACAATCAAGCATATATTCTCAAGCCCTTTAACATAACCACCCACTCGGGATAAATAAAGCCAAGTATCAAAGTCGAAATCAAGCATAACACTTAAACATGGCAAAAACACACTGAAGAACAAGGATATTCATGGCAATGGCATTAACAACAACATTTCATCATCATCCAACACAACACAACACAACACAACAAGAAAAATAGTCAATCCCCTTAGGTTTTCACAAATCTAAACCAGAAGGGTTCAGTTACACATGACAGAACAAAGAAAGATAAAACCTAAAATGGAGATCAAATCCATTAATCTTCAATCTGAGGTGTCTTCTTCTTCGATTTATGCTTCCAAGGTGTTTGATGATGATTAGAAATGAGTGGAGGATATCTAGGGATGATGGGGAGGTTGTGAAGAGGTTCCCCTTCATTAAAATCCCTCTGAAAACGAGTTGGGGTAAAAAAAAATCTTTCAAAAACCTGAAAAATGACATTTATAGTGTTGAAACAGTGGCCTGACCCCCTGCTTGGTGCATTTCTGACGCGGTACGCCGTAGACTGATGGCGTGGTGCACCATCGACGCTCCTCCGCCATGCCATTATTTTCACTAAGTATGGATTTTTTTTAAATGGCATGTTGATGGCGCGTTCGGGTCGCGGTGCACCGCCCACCATGCCAGTTGAGCTGGGTGTCGTAATTCTTTGAAATCTCGAGCATACGGACTCTAAATTGATCACCGTTTGAACTCATAGCTTCATGTTTCTGAGATCTATGATGGAATGACCTAAAAATCAATTAAAATACCTCGAAATAAGTTAAAATGGACCACAGTGGTCCCAAGAAGCTATTTATGACTAATTAACAAAATTAAGCACAAACTCATTAAAAGACGTCATGAACACACATAAACCATACGAGAAATGTGTCAATTATGGGGGATAAAATGATGTTAATAATGACTCATCAAATCACCTCACACTTGAACGTTGCTTGTCCTCAAGCAAAGACTCAACACAACAATAAAAGAGAAATGAGGATTCTGACCAAGATAGAACCTACGAGTCATCTAAAGGATTTAATAAAACTTCTATAAAAAATAAAAGAGGTCATGGTACTTCTAGTAATAGTGTCAACCAGTCCCCACTAAAATTGGGGGTACCAGTTACCCTCACTGACGGTTCGATGAATAAACATGGTTATAATATTTTGTTTTTTCGAGGATAAGAATCTACATGTTGTTAAAGGATGGATAGGGCGATTTGAACAAAAACTAATTTGGTAGAGATGATTATCTATCGTATCGGAAAAAATGTAGTTGTAGAAAGGAAACCTGAAGGATATCGAGTGTAATCTATATTATATGATGACTAAAAATTTTAACTAAGCTTAATTTAGACTTATTAATGTTTTTTTTTTTTTTGCTTAAGGACTTATTAAGGTTAAATCTGTTGATTTAAAAGTTTGGTTCAATGAATTTACCACTATAGATAGCATATACGTTAGTGGGAGTAACTAGTACCTCACTTTTAGTGGGGCACCCCATCGTTCACCATATATATATATATATAATAAATATTAAGTGCTAAAAAAAGAGCTAGGTCGATCCGGCAATCCCAAAAATGTCTAGTGAGACCACTAGTAGAGGCACAATAGTATAGTCAGGATTTCATTCTTTCTATGAATCGTGTCTAGTCTTGGTAGTAGCTACCAATACATCAAGTCATGGCGAACAAGGTCGAGTCGATTGTCACTTCATACTTTACTCACTGTCTTCACTTAAGCCCTATTACAACCCATTCGAAAAGACCTTTTGATTAGAGTTGGTGTTATCACAGTGGTGGAGTCTGAGGTAGACGTGCAAGCTTATGGAACTACTTGTCTATGATCATGAATGATCACAAAAACACGTCCCGAATCATAGAGAGTGAGAGTTCCACCTTGTACTAAATATATCTGTGCGAGGAAATCTAGTCGGCTCGGTTGGCATTGTGCATGATGGGTGATTACTACTTGTTGTGTGCAGAAAGCAGTGAGATCTGGATTTATTTGGTTGATGTTCTTGCGTGTGTGGGTTACTTTTTCTAGATGGAACAGTGTAAACTGAGTTGTTAGATATTGAACTTCAATTTGGCTAGTCTGGTCATCTGTGAATTTGAGTGTATTTCTGAGTTTACTTTTCTCGAGGACAAGCAAAAGCTTAAGTGTGGGATGCTTTGATGACGCTATATTTATCAAGTTTGTCTCACCACATTTTAGTGAAATTTCCCTCGTTTGCACCTATTTGTGATTATTTCTATGAACTTTCGTGCAAAATACGTGTTTGTTGCCCTTAGCCCACTTTAGGGTCGTTTGATGTTGTTTCGAGTTTTTTATGAGATTTCAGGTTCCTATGTTGTGGAGGACCTTTTCACGAGCTCGACGCTTCAAACGGGGATCAATTCAAAGTTCAAACGCAGCGAGAATCATCGAACGAACCTCACACCGACGAAAAGTGCCTGAAATTACACCAAAAGTGCTCTGGCGCACATTTGGTGTGCTGCCACGCGTACTTTTGGTAATTGCATTCGGTGGACTTTTGTACAATTACGAGATGTACCATTTTTTTAGGAAAAAGTGCTTCAGCACACTTTTGGTGTGCGTCCGGGCACACATCTCGTAAAATCCAGATTATTTAGGAAAATAAGGGTTTTTAACCCCTATTGCAGAAAGACTTCATCATTCATTCTCTTGAATGATTTACGACGAATGAGAGACGTTGGGAGAGCAATTTTGGAGCGATTGGAGCCACGATTGATTGGAGGAAAGTGAGGCTTTGGTCGGGAGTTTCATTGACTCATCAGGATTAGTTTATTCTGTAGTAAGATGTCTTTCTCTTCGGTTTTCTTCTTCGTTCTATTCTTGATTTATTCCCGCACCATGAGTAGCTAACCTCCTAGGTTTGTTCAAATTAAATGAAACTTTAGTTAGTTTTTGTATGGTTGATGTTGGGTTTCTAACCCTTTGGTGTTAATTGAAGTTTATTCAAACTATTGACGCGATTTTCCTTAACCGTAATTTGAAACTGTATGACTTTCATTGAATGACCTATCGTCAGGTTCTTGTTTCATCTTTGATTTTGCAGTTTTGAACAAGAACGTGAGTCATTCTAGAGTCTAGGAAGTCGTTAGGTTATGTCGGTATCTTAACCATAGGATGGGTAGACCTAATCTCTTTGCATTAGCTTTGTGACATTTCATCGAACACCTTGTATGCATTCTTGAAAATTCATAGGTTATCTTGACCATAAGAACCTTTGGATCTGATAGGATAGTGTCTCTACACCTGACCAAGGAATAGAGATTACCAAAGGAAGTGTCGAGTCATCGAAGTATGAGTAGTTGAAATTGCATTGCCTCATCCGTCTTAACCGAGCTAGAGCGGATTCGAGTATGGACAAACGCCTTAGTCATTCTTTCAAAACCTACTTGTTTACTTGATTACTTTTGCATTCTTAGCACAACCAATTTGAAAACTAAACCCTTGAAACGCGATTAGCTTAATTTACAGTTGAGTAATAGAATGTAAAGACCTTAAGGAAAAAACGATCTAGCTGGAGCAATCTAGTAAGTTAAGATTTGGTGTGCGTTATTTCTTGCATCATAGGTCTCAAACTAAATAATGGTTGTCCGATTTTGACACATCTAATGTTGGCAGATGATACTTATATTTTCCTACTTATCTCAAATAAAGAAATTTAAAATTTACTTGAATTATTTCATGTTTATGAATGATTTAGTGAACAAAAAAATCAATCTTTGTAAATCTACGATAACATTTTGTAAAGGTGCATCTCAAAATAATAAGGATGAATGGTGCAATAATTGGGTGTGACATTATCAAACAACCAGGATATTTTAATTAGAACTTTTATTAATTCTCAAACGATTAAAGTTCAAAATGTTAAATTTCTTGAAGATATGTGATTAAAAAAATAATTGGTGAAAATAAAAATGATTTTCTCCGACTAACATGAAATTTCTAATTTCCTCAGTTTTATCAGCAATGCTTATGTATCTCATGACTTCTTTTATTATCTAAAAAACAAATATAAATAAGTTTAATCAGATTATTGCAAACTTTTGGTAGGGACAAGTAAATGAGAAAACTCAAATGCACTTTGTGACCTGAGGAAGTATGTGTCTTCCTAAAGAGGATGGTGGTATTGGTTTTAAGGATTTTAGCCCTTTTAATCATGCTCTTCTTGCAAAACAAACCTGGCAAATTTCACAAAATCCTGATCTTATGATCTCCAAAATATTAAAGGCAAATATTTTCCTCTGCTACGTTCGAATAAAGGATCTAATTCTTCTTGGGAATGGAGAGGGATTCTTAAAGAGAGAGATATTATAAAAGAAGGTTATCGATGGCAAGTGGGTATGGGGAACTCAATTAATCCTTCTAGTGATCAATGAATTCCTTTTTTGTCCACCTTCGATTATGTACATTTATCTTCGAGTAGCAGTGATAGAATTACCTGGCACTTTTGCAGATCTTATTGTAAGAAATGTTCGGAATTCAAATAAGCTTAAGAAGTTTTTTAAGGATGATAACATCCAACTGATTTTATCAATTCCACATCTTAAATTGTAGTTGAGGTTAAGATAATCTGTCAACTAACTTCATCTGGTGAATATTCAGTTCAATCTAGTTACACAATTGGTAGGAAAATATCATTGGGTTTACCTCAATTTCAACTAACCTCTATGATGGATGCGAAATTATGGGAAAATATGTGGAAAATCTCAATACAACCCAAGTTTCATTTCTTTCTGTGGAAAATGTTAAGGGGAGCAACTCCTATTAAAATGGAATTGATTAGAAGAGGGCTGGAAATTCCTCCAACATGTCTCATGTGTGGGATTGGGGATGAAACATTGAAAAATCATTTTCTTAATTGTATCCTAACCACTAAAATTATTTTCCTATCAATATCCCGATTCATAGATTTCGAGCATCAACAAATTGATTTCCTATGCAATATCCTGATTGATAGATTTCGAGCATCAACAATGGTTTACACATGAGAGTTATTGGTAACCATATGGAAAATTAAAAGTTCATTTCCTCATCTTCTGGTGGAGAATGGAAATCTAGAAATTTAGTGGTTCAGTTACGCACAGACAATGCCATATATTATTTTTAGGCAATGTGATTATCAACTAAGTGAACAAAAAAATACATTTTCAAAATTAAAACAACTAGCAATAGATCGTGAACCTCAAAACAGAGGAAAATCAATACCCCACTTTGCATGTGTTTTGAGAAGAGGTGTTATTTTTCTTCTAGTGGATGGGCATTCTCGAATCATGTTGGGGGAGCTATTGGTATTTTTGTTGGTGACTTTACTAAGAATCATATTTTTTTCATTGGGAAAAGTTTCTTCGCAGTTATAGACCCATTCACAATTGAATGTTTAGCTGTGCGAGAAACATTAGTTTGGTGCATCAATATGAATTTCCGAAAAATAATCCTAGAATGGGATGCTGAGATGGTGAAAATGAGGATCGCTCATGACAAAATTTTACATTCCTCAGTACGTGCTATGATTCAAGAAATTAGGAAGTTGATGGGTGGCTTCGACTTTATTGAATATAAAATAATTCCTAGGAACCAGAATCAAAAAGCTGATAATCTTTCTCGATTTGCTCTCTCCTTCCTTCTGTCATCATCAAAACTCATGAACCTTTGCTATTTGTAATAATTTATAAATTTAGTACGTAGTCAAGTTTATTCTATTGACTTGGTTTCCCCCACATCCATTCCCCCCCCCCCCCCCCCCATTCTAACCCCCACTCTCCTATATTCCTTTCTTTTTATTTTTCTTTATACCTATTAGGATGGCTCACGATCTATGATCTCTCCCCAAAGTTATCACGACAATAAAAACTATAATTATAATTTTTTATGAAAGTAACTATTAATTGTTGTCAACTGATTTATAGAACAAAAATCTCAAATTTGATGTGAATGCTTTAGCCTATGACACCTGGACCTGAAAATCTGGTAGTCAATAATTGTTGGCTTTTGTAGGTGTAGATAGGTAAATCTATCCGCCAGAGCAGATACGGTCATTTGGCCATCCATTTTTTACAGTATATTAATTGTTAGATATTAAAGTTTGATTTATTTTCGTCTTCCTTCCTCTATGAATAATAAAATCTTGTGGAAGACCTTGTAGTCTACTGGTAAAGTAACTACACCTTTATAAAGCATGTCGCAGGTTCAAATCCACACCCAATCATCTAAAAAAAATCTTTCCCCATTCATCTCTCTAGCCAAAATCCACTAGCCGCCACCTCCATCTCATCTTCTTCCTTCCCAAATCCTTCCATGATTCTCATTTTCGATTTCTCATATCCTCTTCCAATGCCTTGCTCCAATTAATCGCCACCCTATATAGCATTTTATAGCAGCTTCAAATCCTCCAAAATTTTCACTATTTCAACTCTTCAGTCAAGTTCTCCATAGCATTGCTGACAGGAAGTTGATTCAAGTGACATGCAGGAAACTTGTATTTGAGTGTTACTTAATTGTTATTTGACTATTATTTAGGTAACACTCGAGTAAGACCTAGGTAACCTGTTATTTTAGTGTTATTCAAGTGTTACTCGAATATTATTTGACTGTTATTCAGGAAACACTCAAGTAAGATCAAGGTAACATGTCTGGAGTGAAGGTGGGATGAGAATAAGTTATGAGAATTTGAGGAGGTGGTGGAATTGATGAGAGAAATATAGAATGGATATCCAAATACATAGGAACCAGGACCTGGCCAGCTTCAATCTCACATACATTCACTTCCAGTTCCTTGTATTGTTTGATGACATCAGACACCATCTTCCCATGAATCAAAAAGCCACCTCAGGAGAAATCGAAGAGGTGTCTATGAGAAACCGAAACTTAGAATCGTGGAAATTGTAAAGGAAGAAGAGGAGACGGTGACGACAAGTGGGTTTTGGCTAGAGAGATGAATGGGTTTATTATTCATACAGGAAGGAGAAAGAAAAAAAAATTAATATTAAGTGTACAACCATTGATAATCTGAAAATAAAATGAATGGTGAGATAAATATATCCGTCGGGTAGAGGGATTTAGCTATCCGCACCCTAAAAAAATTGAACAATTCTAGTGGTTCCGTAAACATAGCCACCACAGGCAATTGAAATCGGCAGTGTGAATCATGGGGTTTTGGTGGGGTTATAACTTATATCTGCATCGTAAGCAAAGTTTGGTTGCAATTAGTGGCGGAACTAGGGGGCTCCCTCGGGCCCCGGCCCAGCCCTATTTCGAGTTTAGAGCAACTAAAGTAATTATATATTTTTAGATTCTAAGTGTTTGGCTTAGTGTTAATTTAAATTTGGCCTAGTTCATTTCTAAAATCGATTTATAACTTAAAATGTAAGTTTTGAATACAATAAATAAATTCACAAACTTTCAATGTAACCAATACACAAACTCAAAAACACATATCAATATTGATATCTTAATTGGATTAATTTTTCATAATACTCAGTCCATATATATTGTTTCCTTGAACTGTATTTTTTATTTTGGGGTTGTTTGGGTGGGAGAATTGGGGTGGAGATTTTGGGTGATTTGGGGTTCAAATCCCTACCATAGATATTTGGGAAAAATACGTTCTTTGGGTGCAAAATAATGTTGGAGATTATAGGTGATTTGGAAACCCAATGGTGGGCCCAAAGTGATTTGGTGGATATTTTGAAATCTCCATTAAAGGGTAGAGATTTGGAGATGGAGGAAGAGATTTGGAGATAGTTTTACCCATTTGCCCCCAATTAAAAATAGAAGATTGGTATGAGAAATTAATTATAGGGCTATTTTTGGTCTTTAATAACATAAATTTCAATTTCAATGTTTTCATTTTATGAACACCCTACTTAACAATCTCTCCAAATCACCCATCCAAACCTTCTATTTTTCAAATAGTAAGGAGACCCCAATTCCCATGCTATTTGAATTCTCTAGACATTTGAAATCACCTCCTCCCAAATCACCTACCCAAACAACCCCTTCATTTAGGTTTGAGCCCAAGTCCATTGTTATATTAGCATTGGTTGTTTAATAATAATGAGAAACTACTATTTTTCGGCCCGTTGGTCGACATTATTCAGTATAATTAGTAAATGAGTGAATTTAGGATTATGTTTAGCCAAATGAAAACCAACTAAAAATTTTGAAACAAAAGATTGAAATCAAACTAAAAACTCAAGGTCAATTTTTTAATATTTTAGTAACATCTTCAATTCAATTTTTTTACTTAACTTAGGAGCTCTCGTATAAGATAATTTTTTATTTAATATAGTAGAATGTTATGGAAAAAATTAAGTGGCCCTACAGAGAGAATTACTAAAGAGTTTACCAGATAAAAAAAAGGTTTTCAACAAAGTGATGGTTGGTCGAGGCAAATGAAAATGGCATGTTTTGTCGGTGTATTATTATATATCTTATTCATAAAAAGTGTGTATTTATTTTCTATTTAAACATTATATTATTATGGTTACCCTATTTTTTAAATATTAGTTTTTTTAATTAAGTTGTTCTAGTTGATTTATTATTATTATATTTGGATATGTATGATTTGCATCAATTAAATATTATAAAATTTGTACTAAATACTAAATAAATAATAATAATTAAAAAAATATTTGTAAAAATAATAGATATACAAAAAACTAAAATTCTTTGCTTGAACACAGTTTATTTTGAGTTCAGAAATAAGTAAATAAAAACTTTTCTTAAACTTCTCAGTGCTTCAAAGATATTGAAATTTTATTTATTAATTTCTAAGTATAATAAATAAATTAAAATAATATGAAATAAAAATAATATTATTGGTTCGTATATTCAATTTAAGGGGAAGACTTTATATCATACCCTCTCTAATTATAAGTGATTATATAATATGTAGATTATTATTGGCACATTGGTCGAGTTAATACAATACCAAAATATATACAATTAAATGGAATGTTATGATTAATTGAAGGATATTTTAAATATTAATTAAGTTTGATTACATACTAAAATAAAATAGGTCCACTTATGACCATTAAAAATTGTAAATGAGAAATGACATAAACAATCATACCTATTATTCGAACATATTTTTTAAATGAGTGATGTCCTCTAAATCAATGTGACTTCAAAAAATTTGTTATATAATATTTAATTAATCCTAAAGTCTTACAAACAAAAGTTAATTCAACATAAATAAATAAAATTTAATAACAACTCATTTGAAGAATTTGCAAACAAACAAAAAGTCAAGACTAAAGAAACCATCATCTGTCTAAAAAAAGTATGTTCAGGTGTAGTTCAACATAACAAAAATAAAGCCTCAATTGACACATTAAAAGAATATAGAATTAAAGATCATTAAATCCTAACCCTCAAATACTACATCATAAACTTTAATCTTAAATCGCACATCAAACTCTAAATTTAACCATAAGTCCAAATTAAAAAAAAACCATAAACCCTAATAATAAACTTGAAACCCCTAACACTATGTCATAATCCTTGAACACTAAACTACAATCCTCAAACTCTAATATTCAAACACAGATATGACAAAATTTTAGTGCTAGGGTATCGGCACCCCGTGGTTACTGTAGCATTTTCCTGTTATATATATATATATACTTAGATTTCATGAATATGCTCAAGTCAAACTGATTCAACTCGATCAATAATCTAAATTGACAAAAGTTATTGACATGTAACCCACTTTACTTAATATCTCATTACTCATACCCTCATACACTCGTGACCTTACTATCCATTGCTCTTACTAAGAATTCTTGATAGTTTTTCGGCCTGTTGGCCAATTTGAGATTCTTTCTCTCACTTCACTATTGACACCTAAATAAATCAACTAGATAAATAATTTTCAATACGTTCCTTAGTTATTATTCGAACTGAAGAACAATAGTGAAATTATATATCTAAGTATCATGGATTTTTTAATTATATATGACAAACAAATTATTGTTCTTATGATTTTGAGGCACATTAACTCACTTAATTCATAAAATCTTTCTACATGTCTCGAGTTAGAGGAATGTTCCAAACTATATTCCAACTCGTGTCATGAATAAAATCCACTATGGGTTATGGAGCAATACATATTATTTACTTTGAAGCCTAATGTATCTTTAAACATTTAACTTAAAAAAAGCTGGAAAACAAACCATTCTAACTTAATTTTTTATTTGAATGGAACAATATACATACATAATGTATTATTTGCTTCAAAATCATGGTGTATATTAATACCTTTAACATGAGAATACTGGAAAATAAAATATTCTAACTAAATTTTATATTTAATTTATTATTTACTTCAAAGTCACTGTACCATCTTGATCATATTATTTTAATATGAGAAATCCAATTTATAATGTTGATGATTCTCTTAGCTGATTGATTAACATCTTGATCATATTATTTTTATATGAATTATTTTATATTATAGGATTAGAACACTCAAATATAAAATAATTTTTTTTTGAAGTATAAAATAATTTATTTAAAATATGTTATTTTCATTTCAAATCTATATCTTAAGTTAGATTTATTTATCAAACTGGAAATGTGAGTTAAACTGTTTTGGACGATTTAAACTTTTAGATGAAGTACCATATATTAGATCGATTCAGGATGACTTTAATTTTGAAATTTTCAATGATTTAATATGTTAGATGAATCGTATATTAGGCCCGTTGACGATGTTAGAGAACAAATTTATTGAACGTGTTTGCAAAATTTTAGTGTATAGTAGATTGTAAAATTATCAAAGTGGTATGAAGGGGCGTGATATCTGGTCCCTTAAGAGAAGAGTCTTGGGCGTTGAGAAGATTGTTGAAGATTCGTCCAGCCCTAGCATTTTATGTATCTGTTAACTCTGCTTAACTGTTGTGCTGGGATGGGATGACTTATGAGAAGGTTTGGATTACCACTATCTGGGATTCTATATCCATGATAGCCGATCCAAAGTTCCTTAGTATAAATTGTTGCGGGGTTCCTATCATATCCCTTGTAATAGCTTCCTGTCTTGGCTGGTTATTCTTGACAGATTGACGACCTTGGACCGACTTGAACGTTGGGGGATTACTCTGAATGAGCTCTGCTATCTTTGTCCATATAATGTTATGGAAAGCAGAAATCATTTATACTTTAGTTATAGTTATTCTATAGAAGTTTTGGAGAGAGTTTTTGTTGGTTATCTTGATACCCACATATTGCAATATTCTTTGGGGGGCTAATATGGAGCATTTTATTCTCCTTGCAAAAGGAAAGAAAACAAATAGCATTATCTGCAAAATTTCATGGTGTGGGGTTATTGCAGAGATATGGAGAGAGAGATGTAGCTAAAAAAACATCTTATATAGCTTAAAAAAATCACTCACATTTTCATTTTTTAGTTATAACTGCGATTTCATTCGGGTGGCTGTTCATAAATAGTTTTATAGGTGATAGTTGGTATAGGTTTTGTTCCCTATAGGTATTTCAAGTTGCTCGGTTGTAAATAACTCTGTCTTTTTTGCTTCCTTTTGTTGAATGAAAATTCATAATTCTATTCATAATTTTTTTTATCAAAATGTGATATTGGTTAAACTCTTTTAGTATCATTTAGTATGTTATTTTAACTATATATTATATCGATTTATGATTTATTTAATTGTGTATAACAATTTAAGCTTTTGAATGAAATATGTATTCGTTCCATTAACGTTGTTAATGAACTATATGCTTGAATGTGTTTAGAAATTTTTAATGAAATCTAGATTTCAAGTTCATCAAAGTGTGGGTGAGAGTTGAACAATTTTAGCCTTTACGGCCACTTATTGTGTCACTTGATCCATAAATTAGATAGATTTATGATATATTTTTTATTTTATAACAGTTATATTTTGAATAAACTACATATTAGGCTCGTTTACGTTGTAAGTGAACACTATGATTGATTATGCTTTAAAATTGTTGGTGTAATGTGTATTAACCATACATTATGAGGAGAAGCCTCCAAAAGCTTATGTGGCAAAGAGTTTTTGTCTAAAATGGTTATATATGTTTTTAGATGAGCAAACTACTCCAAGAGGTAAGATCTTTATGCTCGAAATATGGCATAGAGGTACCTGAGTAACACTTGGACGTGGTACAAATCAAATGACTCTTGAACATCCTTACCATTTTGAATACTTCAATCAATGTATATATATTTTCAGCTAGGAACATTGAATTCGAGATTCAACGAGTCATTAGTTGGATAACTTTAGTTGAGCTGCGCACTATATCCCAAAAATTCTTTTCAGTCTTTTATCGAGGACGATATTTACAAGCTTGTTGAAGAGTTTATCCTCAAGATTTTAAAAGATATGCGATACATGCTTTGGGGAATGAGTTACGATTTTATGGGGTTCATGTGGTTCACAGTCAGGAATATGAGGTTCATTCTCTTGCAAAATTAATAGAAAAGCTGGTGGACACAGGGATGGACGCAAATTATAGAATGATAACCAATTTGCCCATTCCAACGACTACCACTGAGAGAACTTTTCCAGCAATGAAACATGTGAAGACTGATTTACGCAATAAAATGTCCAATGAATTTCTTTTTTATTGCTTGACTATTTTCTTTGAGACAGACTATGTAAATGATATAGATGCAGACTTTTTTTTAGGTAAAGATGAATTTTTATTAATTCAAATCGTGGGACAAATTACATTGCTCAAGAGCATCAGATTGCATCCAATCTGGAGGTCCCTCCCCGATAAATGGCTCAGTCATAGTAATAGAGCGACGAGCCAACAAGTGTGCCACTCTATTACAATCCCTCCTAACAAAATCAACCACAAAACATGGTCTTCGGGCCAAGATATCTCTGCAACCTCTTAACAAATCCCCGAACTCAGTATCATCCAACAAAGCATTACCAAGTGCCTTCACCATCGATTGAGCGTCAGATTCAAAGGTCATACTTGTAAAGTCTTCATATTCTGCCCAACTCAATGCCTCCAAAATTGCACGACCCTCTGCTTCCTTGCTTTGCCAACCTCCACTCCAAGACGCCATACGATACCTGAAAACCATCCCAACTCTCGTACGGGTTGAATTTGATGCCACAATTGCGTTAGTGTTACATTTAAAACCCCCGGTCCTAGGCGGATGCCATTTCAGACAAGGCCTACGGGAACGTAGCTCTGGCACCTGCACATTACTTCTTCGAGCTTGTAGCCAATCATTAAGCAATCCATGCCCCAACCGAACAACCCATTCTTGTGACATGCTACTGTTCGACCAAAGGCGTGAGTTCCGCTCCTTCCATAGACTCCACAAAATCATACCCAGCAACAGTTGTTGTAAGGGCTCACCAGCTGATATCTTGTGCAACAGCTTCCGGACTCGAACTTAAAATACCCAACAAACCAATCAGCACAGTTGTTGTAAGGGCTCACCAAGCTCGCATCAATTACCTGCATTAAACCTACTACCGTCCAACACCTCCTTGCAATTTCACAATCCATGAACAAGTGGTACGTAGTTTCCAGAAAGTTATTATAGCAGTCAACTCATTAACATGTATGTGCCGATGTTGAAGCGTCTCCTTTGTTGGTAAAACGTTCCTCCCAAGTCTCCACAGAAAATGCTTAACCTTGGGAGGAATTTCCAAGCTCCACATACCTGACCAATCCCTTGTTATATTCAAATGAGCTCGATTAAGAATCTTCTCCATGTAAAGACTATACGCCGATCGCACTGGATAACTTCCATCTTTACTGAATTGCCAAATAAGCTTATCTATGCTTCTGAATGTCGGCAATGAGGTACTCAAAATAATTGCAGCATCTCTACTATTAAATAATTCCAAAAAGTGCTCTTCATCCCACTCCAATAAACCCGGGATCATCAAATCCTCAACCACCAAATCTCATAAATCTTCAACTCTTGGTGTCATCAAACTGAAATTAACATCATCCCTCAGCCAAGGTTGCGACCACAACTTAATACTCTTACCATCACCAATTTTCTATCGAGATCCACGTTCAACGACAAGCTGCGAAGACCAGATGCTTTTCCATACAAGGCTTGAGTTTTTACCCTCTTCAGCAGTAAGAAACGTCCATTCAGGAAAATATTTAGCTTTAGAAACTTTAGAAACCAAAGCATCGGGGTCAGAAATGAACTTCCACCCTTGTTTTCCCAGCATCACCAGATCGAACCCTGTCAAACTCCAAAAACCGATATCGCCTTCTTCCTTCCGAGTACACATTCTTTTCCAACTCATCCAACTCATGCCTCCTCCATTGCTCTTCGTACCCCACCAAAAACTTTCAACATTCTTTCGATCTCCTCACCAAGGGTGATCGGTATGAGAAAGTCGTTCATACTATAAGTAGCACTACAAAAAAAGAGCATTCTAGCGTCGGTTGAAACGAAAGTGTTTCGCGTCGATCGACCGGTCGACCGACGCGAAATAGAATCTCGCATTTTAGAGTCGGTCGACCGCGTTTTAGCGTCGGTCTACTGGTCGACCGACGCTAAAACGCGAACCCTAATACGCTGAAAGCCGCCGCCTCTCTTCTTCTTTCTTCCCCATCTTCTTCTTCTTCCTCTCTTCTTCTTTCTTCCCCATCTTCTTACTAACCCTAATGCAGCCGCCGCCTCTCTTCTTCTTTCTTCCCCATCTTCTTCTTCTTCCTCTCTTCTTCTTTCTTCCCCATCTTCTTACTAACCCTAATGCAGCCGTCGCCTCTCTTCTTCTTTCTTCCCCATCTTCTTCTTCTTCCTCTCTTCTTCTTCTTCCTGTAGATTTGGGACAACAACCTCTTCCCTTCTGCATCTCCTTCACTCTTCGACAGCAGCTCCTTCGCTCTCTTCTCCCAGTCTCCAGCCAAGGTAATCATCTTCATTCCATCTCCATCTCCATTTCTCATCGAATTAGGGTTTAACGTTTGAATCGATTTGGATGGATCTATTGAACTTTTGGATCTCCCAAATCTACAGGTGATTAGGGTGATGCAGAGCTTCAAATCGAAGGAGTACATCCGTGAGACTTTCGTCAAGCAGTACGTCCGTCGCCGCCTCCTCTTCCTCGTCAAGCATCCGCCGTGACATCGCGTCCTAACGTTGAAGGGAGGCTGCGGCGAAGCTGCAGCTGCTTTTTTTTGGGATTTTCAATGAATTTAGCATCGGTTGGTTGTGCCTTAGCGTCGGTCGGAAAAAAAAACCGACGCTAAAATATAACGTCACCGTTTCTAACGTCGGCTATGCCGACCGACGCTATTTTTTATGGCGTCGGTCAGTTGCCGACGCTAAAACGCGCGGATGACCGACGCTAAATAGGTTTTTTTTGTAGTGTAGGGATAGCTTGTAACACTAATTTAACCTCCTTTTGAAATAAAACGACCCCGCCAACTCTGAATTCTTTTCCACACCTGCTCTTTCAAGAAATTAAAAATCACCTTATTCATCCTCCCAACCACAGAAGGTAACCCTAGATAGCGTCCCGTATCGAGCGCATTCGAGATGCCAAGAATAGTTGAAACACCTTCCTACAACATCGTGTGCGAGTTCTTACTGTGGAAGATGCTCAATTTGGTGAGATAAATAGCTTGACCGGATGCCCTCTCATACACCTTCAAAAAAAATTTTAGCTCCCTAACTTCCGGAATTAAAGCTCTGCAAAAGAAAAAATTATCGTCAGCGAAAAGGAGGTGTGAGACGCTTGGAGTGCCTTGACACACTCGAGTTCCATGAATCCTCCCCTCCAGCTCCGCCTTCTTCATCATATGAGACAGTCCCTCCCACAAATGAGAAAGAGAAATGGGGAGAGAAGACACCCCTGCCGCAATCCCCTCTTCGGGGTAATAACTCTCACTCTCTCAGTATTAACAACCACTTTGTACTCCACCGATTTCACACAAATCATCATCCAACCAACCCATTGCGCATTGAAACCCATGTTATAAAGCATCGCCTCCAAATAGTCCAAAGAAACACGATCATAGGCTTTCAAAATATCCACCTTCACCGTAATTTCACCAATCTTAGCTTTGTACAACTGATGTGACTTTATTTGGTGCATTTTAAGCCTTCGATTAGCCTATGAAATGCCCTTGTTTGATCCTTAAATGCCATGCTTAATATGCTTTTATCGAAGTTTTGTGCTAAGTGTCTATTTGTTGTCCGGTTGCTACTTTGAGACCATTTCCTTGTCTATTGGAACTGTTTCTTTGTATTTTCAGGTCTTGACATTGTAGTACTGGTGACAAGGAGCATGTAGGATCAAACGGGAGGTCAATCGGAGCTAGGATGGAGGAGATATGGCCGATTCAAGATTGGAGAAAATACTATATTCAGCTGAAGACATCTTCGGCGAAATCATCATAGCAGTTTCGCCGAAGAGGAAGTCTCGGCGAAATCTTCAAATCCTCGGATTGAAAACTTGAAGCAGACGGCGGGCATGTGGAACTTGAAGATGGTTTCGGCGAAACCATTCTATATTCTCGCCGAAAATTGAAGATGGTTTCGGTCGAAACCATTCTATGTTTTCGCCGAAAATTATGGGTAAAGTCCAGCGGCTATATAAAGGTGAAAGGGGCGAATTAAAGAAAAAAAAACCAATCATATCTTATTTTACACATTGCCGATCAAAACCCTTTTTCCTCTCAACTTTTCCAACATCTCCTCCATTCAATCAATCCATCATCAACCCTAGAGCAAGGTGCAAATTGGAGTAAGGAGCTTGGATTGAAGCCCACAACCTTGGGGAGAGGAGCTTGCAAGAAGAGGATTGCCATGGAACCCTTGGTGACCATCTCTCTTTCTTTCTCTTGTGTACCCTTGGCCATGTGTGGCTGATTTCCTAGGTTTTCTTGGTTTGATAGATGGTTGTGCTAGGATAGAGGTTAATTGTATAAACTTGCCATGATTGATCTTGGATTGTATGAGGATGGTCTCTATGACTTGTTGTTAATTCCATTGATGGCTATGGCTTGATTGGTCTATTATTTGTAATGTAATGCATGAGAGTGCTTGGATTACATGGATTGTAGGTCTAGGGATTGAAGGGAGTGTGTTCTAAAAGATTAGATCTCCTCAATTCAACCATAGTTGCATGATTTCTCACTTGTGCATTTTATCGAACACTTGGTGTGCATTAGGTTTTTCATTCAATTGAACTTTGATTAGTCTTTTGATGATTCTCTTAGTGTTAGGACATTGACATGAGAGTGTGGTGTCTATCCTAGTGGTCATAGAGTCATAGGAGAGGGTTTTGTAGCTTGGCATTTCATCAAACACCTTTAATGCATCCTTAGTCACTTAGCTTGAGAGCGAGAGCCTAGGTTGAGTGGTTCTAGGATAGGGATTTAGTGCGACGAGAGTGCATTGAGTCTATAGAAGGGATTTGCATGGTCATTCGATTGCATCCTCGATCATGTTTGGCTTGTTTGTGCATTTATACCTCTTGAGCATGATGAAGCTATCTTTCCAAGTTAACCTCCTTTACCTTTGATTTGCACCCTTTTGATTTGCTTACTTGTGTAGTTTCTTTTACGTTTTCATTTGTTCTTATTTCAAAACCAAAACCAATTTTAAATGAATAGACCGTCCATGAACCGTGTGAGTACAAGCTTTTGAGAGAGCCCTCGTGGAATACGACCTTGATTGTTGTGAGTTAAATCTCGCGCATCAAGTTTTTGGGCCGTTGCCGGGGACTTTCTCAATCCTTTGAAAGCATTTAGTAGTGGACCGTTCTATTCACTTCCTTCCGTTTTAGTTTTGCTTCTTTGTTTATTGTTTTTGTTATTTGTTTTTGTGGTTTTGTTATCCCGCATTGTTGTTCTACTTGGTTGTGTCTGTTGTGCGTGTTTGTAGGTCCCTTATCCATCAATTCATTCTCTACCTCACTTAGTTCATGGGAGCAAGTTTGCAAGAAAGATGAATTCGTGGAATGGAGGTAATGGTTATGGCACCTATCAAGGGTGGAATCCATCTCCTAACCCATACTATGGTCATCCTACTCCATCCAACTACTACCAAGGAACTTGTGAGGAAGATAGCCAATGGTGGGATCAAGAACAACAAGCTTCAATGCCAATGTGGAATGAACAATGTCCCTATCCATCTCCATCCTACATCAAGTCTTGCGGAGTATACGAGAGGATTACAAGTCATGAACAGCATTCAACGCCTTCCATGTAGAGGAGCTCTTTAAGATGGTTGAAGAAAGCAAACGTCCTCAAGAGGAGTTCACAAGCTATGAGCAACCCTCTCAACCTCCTTCTATGCTAGAGGAGCTCTTGAAAATGGTGAAGGAAAGTGAGCGTCCTCGAAAGGAGTTCATAAGTTATGAGGAGCCTTCTCCACCTCTTCCCACGCTTGAGGAAGCTTTGAAGATTGCGGATGACAATGCGAACCAACTTAATCGTTTAGCTCAAAGCATGCACTCATCAAGGAAGCTCTAGAGGATGAACAACACTCTCCACCTCCCCCACAATTGAGGAGATGTTGCAAATTGCTGAAGATAATGCGGCTCGGTTGGATCGTTCAACTCAAAGTATGAAGCTCATCTCCGACATCCTTGAACCGGAAGTGCTTGTCATGGAAGAAGAAGAAGGTGAGTCTCCCCAAGAAGAGTTCATGAGCCATGAGAAACCTCTTCCATCTCCTTTCATGCTAGAGATCTTACAAATTGCGGAGGATAATGCAAACCGATTTAACCGCTTATCCCAAAGCATAGAGCTCGTCACGAAGATTCTTGAGAATGAACGACATCCCAATCATGTGGAGTATGTTTATGATGATGAAGATGACACTTGTGAATCCGAGGAGCTTGACACGGAAGAAGAGTTGGTAATGGAGGAGATTGAGGAACATGTTCTTCCCATGGAGACGCCATATGACAATGATGTGAGGATAGAAGAACCAAGGAGACTTGAGGATGAAGACCCTTTAGAGGAGGTGAGAGATGATTTGGAGACGCTTCAAGAAGAGGTGGCACCGAGAGTGGAGCACGAAAGTGAACAACACCACCCTATTGAGGTCCCACCAAAGGTTGTGAGTACTCTTCAATCCTCTTGCTTGATCATGAAATACTTGTGTCAAGAGACGGACACAAGCTTCATAACTTCCTCTAAGGTGATAATGGAAGAGAAGTCGTCCATGTGTGAACCGGAAGACTCCTTGAGTGGCATCACCAACTTGGAGACAATGGATCTCAATGGAGGCTCCCTACCATACTTTCTTCCTCAAGCTTCGACACTCAAAGGTAGCAAGCCACCCCAAGGTCTCAAGTGCTATACAAGCATCAATGTGCATTGGCTAGTCTACCATTCCTCCAAGATGCTACTTGGAGCTCAACTTTCATCATGGAAGAAGCTACTTGACATCAAGGAGGTACTAAGTTGGACACCATAACACAGGTATCGTCGAGCTTAAGACGGTAACCAAGCGCTTCTTGGGAGGCACCCCATGTTATCTTTAATTTTTCGCTTTTAATTCTTGTTTGAGGTTTTTGTGTTGTTTTAGCTTTTTGAATAAGGTTTGGCAAGCATTTTGGATCACTCTTCACCAAGGATCATCATGGAACTTTTTCACCTCTATTACGTCCTATGCTCCTCTCTACCAATGCGGTAACTTCGTTCCACCTTACCCTCTCTCTCTTGATCATTGAGGACAATGCTCATGTTAGTCGTAGGGGAGTTTGAGGTTTGGTGTGATTATTTGTCGGTAGAAGCCTAAGGCTATGTTTTGATGTGTTGCATGATCTTAATTGAATGTCGAATTCCTCTATTGTAGAATCGTTCAGTTCTTGACTTTTAATGTTTAGTTGACTTCAAGCTTTCACAATGATGTTTAGACTGTTCCACAATGATGTTTAGACTGTTCCACTTAGAACCTATAACCAGCATGCTAGCACTAATATCAAATGAGTCTAGGCCAGAACAGAGATTTTATCGCTCTTGTATGTTGGTTGATTGGTTTGATACGTGTTTTTGTACCGCTCGATAACACCGGTCTAAGATGATGAAGGCAATCAAAATTTTCACCCCTTTTCCATGTCTTTCTTTACCCTTTTTGATCCTTCGTGATTGTGGCTTGAGATTAGACGGAATCCAAATCGAAATCTTGTGTGGAAGTTGTAAGGGGCTAAGGATCAAGTGGCTAAATTGTGAAGAAAAGAAAAAAAAGAAAAAGAAGAGAAAATGCTCAAAAGAAAAGCTAGGCAAGCTCGGCACCTAAGTGAAGTGTCGGGTTGAGCACTAGCAAAAGGGCAAAGGCTGTGAGCTAGGCAGGTTCAACACCTAAGTGAAGTGTTGAATCGAGCACTAGTATGCAGTAAGAAAAAAAGAAAAAAAAATGGAAATGAAAAGAAAAGAAAAGAAAGAAAAAGAGTTCTCAAATGTAGCCCTTGATCCTAGCCAGAGTTTGTAAAGTGCGGATCTAGAAGCGGATGAAGTCGAGTCGATAGCCACATCATAATCACTCACCACTTACGATCCATTTCCCGATTTCAAGTCCTTTTGATTAGAGTTGGTGTTGTCGTGGTCGGTTTTTGCTGTGTCCCAATCAACCACTACTTGTAGTGTGCAGTAAAATAGTGAGGTCTAGACTTGTTTGGTTGACGTTCTTGCATGTGTAGGTTTAGTTTGTTCGTGGAACAGTTTAAGCCGAATTGTTATTGCTTGAATCTCAATGGGCCGATCTTGTCATTTGTGAGCTTGGATGTTTTCTAGTTTATTTGCTTGAGGACAAGCAAAGCTTAGTCGTAGGGGAATTTGATGTGACTTTATTTGGTGCATTTTAAGCCTTCGATTAGCCTATGAAATGCCCTTGTTTGATCCTTAAATGCCATGCTTAATATGCTTTTATCGAAGTTTTGTGCTAAGTGTCTATTTGTTGTCCGGTTGCTACTTTGAGACCATTTCCTTGTCTATTGGAACTGTTTTCTTTGTATTTTCAGGTCTTGACATTGTAGTACTGGTGACAAGGAGCATGTAGGATCAAACGGGAGGTCAATCGGAGCTAGGACGGAGGAGATATGGCCGATGCAAGATTGGAGAAAATACTATATTCAGCTGAAAACATCTTCGGCGAAATCATCATAGCAGTTTCGCCGAAGAGGAAGTCTCGGCGAAATCTTCAAATCCTCGGATCGAAAACTTGAAGCAGACGGCGGGCATGTGGAACTTGAAGATGGTTTCGGCGAAACCATTCTATATTCTCGCCGAAAATTGAAGATGGTTTCGGCGAAACCATTCTATGTTTTCGCCGAAAATTATGGGTAAAGTCCAGCGGCTATATAAAGGTGAAAGGGGCGAATTAAAGAAAAAAAAAACCAATCATATCTTATTTTACACATTGCCGATCAAAACCCTTTTACCTCTCAACTTTTCCAACATCTTCTCCATTCAATCAATCCATCATCAACCCTAGAGCAAGGTGCAAATTGGAGTAAGGAGCTTGGATTGAAGCCCACAACCTTGGGGAGAGGAGCTTGCAAGAAGAGGATTGCCATGGAACCCTTGGTGACCATCTCTCTTTCTTTCTCTTGTGTACCCTTGGCCATGTGTGGCTGATTTCCTAGGTTTTCTTGGTTTGATAGATGGTTGTGCTAGGATAGAGGTTAATTGTATAAACTTGCCATGATTGATCTTGGATTGTATGAGGATGGTCTCTATGACTTGTTGTTAATTCCATTGATGGCTATGGCTTGATTGGTCTATTATTTGTAATGTAATGCATGAGAGTGCTTGGATTACATGGATTGTAGGTCTAGGGATTGAAGGGAGTGTGTTCTAAGAGATTAGATCTCCTCAATTCAACCATAGTTGCATGATTTCTCACTTGTGCATTTTATCGAACACTTGGTGTGCATTAGGTTTTTCATTCAATTGAACTTTGATTAGTCTTTTGATGATTCTCTTAGTGTTAGGACATTGACATGAGAGTGTGGTGTCTATCCTAGTGGTCATAGAGTCATAGGAGAGGGTTTTGTAGCTTGGCATTTCATCAAACACCTTTAATGCATCCTTAGTCACTTAGCTTGAGAGCGAGAGCCTAGGTTGAGTGGTTCTAGGATAGGGATTTAGTGCGACGAGAGTGCATTGAGTCTATAGAAGGGATTTGCATGGTCATTCGATTGCATCCTCGATCATGTTTGGCTTGTTTGTGCATTTATACCTCTTGAGCATGATGAAGCTATCTTTCCAAGTTAACCTCCTTTACCTTTGATTTGCACCCTTTTGATTTGCTTACTTGTGTAGTTTCTTTTACGTTTTCATTTGTTCTTATTTCAAAACCAAAACCAATTTTAAATGAATAGACCGTCCATGAACCGTGTGAGTACAAGCTTTTGAGAGAGCCCTCGTGGAATACGACCTTGATTGTTGTGAGTTAAATCTCGCGCATCAACAACCTCTTCATACGATGCAGTGATTCAAAGGCAACCATAATATTAACAATGATCCATCTTCCCTAAACGAAAGTAGATTGTTCCGTAGCAATAAGCTTAGGCATCACACCTCGAAGCCGATTCACGAGTACCTTAGCCAAAATGCGATAAAGCACGTTACAGAGAGAAATGGGTCTAAGATCTTTCATACTTTTAGGGTTCTCGACTTTGGGCAGCAACACAATAAGAGTACGTTTAAGTCTATTGGGCAGCACACCTGTCTCCAGCCACTCCTTGCAGGATCGAAAAATATCATCTCCCATTGTCGCCTATAAAGCTTGGTAAAACTCGAGATTAAACCCGTCTGGCCCCGGTGATTTATTCGCGTCTATTGTAAACAACGTCAATCTGAATTCTTCAGCAGAGAAAGGACGTGTCAGCCTATTGTTATCCTGAGAACCCACCTTAGTAGCAATATTGGCTACGACTTCCTATAACTGCACATCCTCCCTTCGAAAAAAGTTTGTGAAATATTCCTTAGCAATACCACCCATACTCACATCATCTGAATATCACCGCCCATCCGCTCCTTTTAATCTTCTCAACTTCTTCCTCTTTCTTCTACCTGAAGCCACCGAGTGAAAATACCAAGTATTTAAGTCACCATTACGATACCAGAACTATTTTGCCCTTTGTTTCCAATGCGCTTCTTCTCTTTTCATGAGTTCTAGCATCTCCGTTCGACAGTTTTCGTACTCCTCCATCTCCCTTTCATTGCTGCTTCCTCAGATACTTTCCAACCTCCTCGTAAGCGTATTCATAGCCATATGATACTGCTTGTTTAAACTTCTCTCCCAACTATCTAACGCACCTGCACAATTATCTAGTCACCCTTCAAACCCCATACCCGCACTCCTCCGCCACCATCCTTCCACTTGTTCTTTGATATTCGACTCTTGAAGTCATTTATTTTCAAACCGGAACCTCCAAGAATTTGGCGAACTTACTTGTCCTCTCAATCCAATAAAAGAGGCGAGTGATCCGATATGGGAGCAAACAGATTCTTGAGTTTAACATCCGGAAAAGCTTCCAACCACACATCATTCACCATACCTCTGTCCAACCTCTCCTCAACATGGTTCGACCTCCCTCTCGACTTTTCCCACGTGAACTGATGACCAATCAACGGAAGATCAACAAGTCCACAGTCACTTATAGGCTACATGAACCCTTCTATTAATGCCCGTGGATGCGGATGTAACCCCTTTTTGTCAGCTTCACTAATTAGATCATTAAAATCACCGATGCATACCCAAAGGGACTCGGTTTTCAATGATCTCAACATATCCCATGATGTTTGTCGTCTCCCTCTTTCAGGATAACCATAAAACCTGTTAGACATAACACTTGACCATCCTCTTCTGTCACGTCAAGATTAAAAAAATTCTGTGAGAAATTAACAGGTTGACTTTCGTCGCAACTATCCAAAAATCACGAATACCACCACTTCTTCCATCAGCATCCACCAAAAAGAAACCCTCAAACCGAATCTTTCTACACACTTCTTCCTCCCTCTAACAACACAAAGTTTCAATTAAAATAACCACATCTGGCTGATGAGTTTTGACTAACTCATCAATCACACAAATTGCATGGGCTTGGCCAAGTCCCCGACAATTCCAGCATAATGTAATCATTGCGGTGGGCAGGTCCCGAAACTCGGGCCTACCTTCTCCATGTTTTTTGGTACATTGAACCTCGTATCTTGAGTTTCCTTACTCCCTTCCATACCTCTTCTCCTTTTCCTATCGTGAGGAATCTCTACACCCTCCATGTCAACTCCATTACTTCCATCCACCACCATATTCTCACTCCTCCAGCTCACAGTCTACACTCCAAGATTCCCCAATAAAGCAACAACATTAGGGGATGGTTTTCTAACACCTGCAACGTTGGTATCAATTGGCCTCAATGGCTCGCGATCCTTATCACCATCTAGGTCCACTTTAGGTTGCGCTTCAGGTACAAGATATTGTTCACCTCCAAGGATAACGGGTTTCCGAATTTCAACCCTCAATGTTGCATCCCAATTACGCACCAAATCGGCTTCAGGAGTCTGGTAGAATATTTCACAATGTCTTTCGATATGACCGATCTTCCCGCACACATAGCAAAACGTGGTTAGCCTCTCGTACCTAAATTTTTTGACAAGCCACTCCCCACCCAGCTTCCTCACCTTCTTATCCTTCTTCAGCAACAACGTAACATCCATTCATATTCACAATCTCATATATGGCGTCGCCAAGGAGAATTTCAGCTTCTCATCGAACTTCAATACTTCGCCTACATGACTCCCCAGGATCCTTCCAACTTTTTCAGTACAAAAAGACGGCGGTAAATCATGCACTTGAACCCAAAAATCAGCCATATTAAGAGGAACTGTTGTTGGCGACTCACCGCTATGGATCTCACGTAACACCAACATAGCGCTATCAAACGTCCACGGTCCCTTTGTCGAGAACCCATCTCAAATCTGCCTCATGGTAAAACCTAAAAAGCAGCAGCTTCTGTCCCAACTCAATCACCGTCATCCCTCTCATAGGCCTCCAAATCCCCGCCATACGATGTTGCATAATGTTGAAATTAAAAGATTTCGACGTCATGAGCATGCTGACAACACATAGTTTGTATTCTTCTGCATCCTCATTCAAATCGATTTTGTCCAACTCCACCCCCACATCTTCCTCCTCCACGATTGCCAAGTGTCGCATACCTTCTTCCATGATAACTACGTACCCACCAAGAACATAGAAGAGATAGACCACAAAACCCTAGTGCCGACAAAATAAAAAACCCTTAAAAAGCTCTTTCATATGGAGAACCTTCTCAAAAGGAGGAATTTTTTTAAACTGGTCCACTGTATACTATGGAGGATCTGACGCTCTAATCAATAGATGAAAACTTTTTAATGACGAGTTTGTTAAAATAAAAGACCGTCGTGTATAATTGATACTTTAATTATATCTATAGTTATGTTCTATTTTCATATTTACTATCATTTTTTTTAAAATACAACCGAGTGCACTGAATCATCCTAGATTCTCCGCTGGCTGCATTTGACTATTTGTTACTTACTTTATGTGTGTGAGATTGAAACTATTCTTTTTTTCACAGGCAAAAGTTTATCAGAGTCTTGGAGATTTTATTAAACCCAACAAAATTAGGTGTCAAAACAAAACCCAATAAATAAAACCAATTGATTAATGATTATCATTTCCCAATTTTAATTGATAAAACTAATCATATTCCCGTTAAAACAAAACAATTTCTTATTGGAAAGTGGAAGTCTTTCCACACACATACACGACAAGACGACGTTTAGAGATTGGAACGGATCCACTCCACACCATAACGCTGCTTCTCATTCTCTCTCTCTGTAATAAACCCAATTACAAATTTATACACTCAACTCAACCATCATCATCACATCATCATCATCTCACCAGCAAAAATCTCAGGTGCGTTTTGGCTTCCACCTCTTGCGTTTTTCACTTCCCCCTCCCCCCCTCCTTTTCTTAGATTTGAATTCCTTCTAACAATCCTCTTGTTATTTCTCAAAGTCAAACCCTTCTCCCTTCTTTTGATTCATGGCTCCTATGCCTTGGAATCGGAAAGGGCTTCCTTGGCTTAATTTCCTTATTTTCTGCTCTTGGTTTTACTTCCTTGTTCTGCTAGTAGTAGTGAGTTTGTTGTTTTGGGGAAGTTGAAACTTCATGTCAAGGGATGTTTGACTTGTGTGTGCATCACTGCTTTGGTGGATATCTGTTACCCTTGTGCTTCAGTATTCCAGATGTTTTGATCTGTTGCTTGTTTAGTTGCTCTTTACTCGAATAGCTCAATAGGCGCTTGATGTGCTATGTGAATTCTAAGGCTGCGCCGTTGTGGACTGGTATCCTATGGTCTTCTAGCTGACTAGCAGCTGAAACAAGCTCTCAACTTATTGTTAGATGATTAGTGGGTTTGATTCTTATAAGTTGAAAGCCGTCACTAGATCGTTGTATTATACTATTTTCTAGTGTTCAGTTCTATCCTTTTCTTTTCTTGGATGGAATCCTTTAGATTTCAGTTGTCTTAAATGTTTGTTATATGTCTCCTAACCCCTGGGTTTCAGATGTCTCCCTTTCTTTCACTCCCCTGTTTTGTGTCTATCTGCAGGCATGACTTGATACCTTTTGTTCTCTCTCTGAATGTTCTTTTAACAGTTCTTGAATGAATGATAGTTGAAACTTCTGCTTCTGGCTGTCCTTTTGACTGTACTTAGCGTTCTGTAAGCTTTCAGAATCTGTCACCATCGGTATACATGTGGCAATTATTCCTGTCAGGGCAATTGTATGAGCTGAACACACGTCTTCTTTTGATAGTATGCAGCTAGGCAATTGTAATTATGATGCAGATTGGGAAACATCTAATGCTTCTTAACTGCAATCAATCATCTTGGAACATTGCTTTGTGTCTAGTATAGGTCTGGTCTATGTTCTACATTATGAATATGGACTCAGTAATGTGAGTCTGGGTTACTTATGCTATGGTCTAGGTTATTTCTGTACTTTCCCCCGAGCGTACAGCTTGTTCACTTGTTCTCATTTAATATTATCAGCTATCATTTATTAAAAAAAATCTGATTTCTTTTTGGACATTTGTATTTTGCCTTTATTTAATCCTTGCTTCGTAACTAGAAACAGTGAAGTGATTACACAAAATTTCGGTACAAGTGCTTATGTTTCTAGCCACTCACATTTTAAGTTTACTTTGTTCTTGATGAAGCCATGCTGATTTATAGTTACTTCAAACTGTTGCAAGTGTTCTCTCACTGATCTTGTTATCACTTTTATTACAGTTCTATTGAGGACAGGCCTTCTTATATTGTTTCTGACGTTGAAGCATTTAATCAAATCTTTTCCATTTCAAGTCGAGAATGCTATTGTTCTAACTGTTTATCCTCTTTATATTGGCACTTTACATAAGGTAGACTTCTTTGTTCAGTTGGCCACATTTTACATTTTGGTTTTACTAATTGCTTCTGTTTATTTTATTGTTGTTTCTTATGTTATTTGTTAATTTTTGAAACCACCATCTTTGCCTAATATATGTTCATTACCTCCCTAGGGAGAGTCTCAGAGGAAATTGCTGGAGGAAAGAATCCAAGATAAAATCAAGTTTCTGTATCTAGGGCCAACAGTGAGAAATCTACAGAATCTAATATGGCTGATACCAGCCCTAGGACAGACTCGGGAGATGCTGACTCAGATGAGCAAAGTCATAGGGTAATGTTTCTTTTCCACTTTTTTTCATAAAATATTTTGCACAATATTTTCCCAATAACCATGTATTTCTTTCTATCCAGTTTGATCGAGGTCTATCAGCAGCCGTAGCTGCTTCTGATTCCAGTGATAGATCCAAAGATAAATTGGATCAAAAGGTGAGAAAAAAATCTAAAAAATGGAAACACAACATATTTAATTGCTAGCCAGCTTTATCAAATAAACAGATTTGTACTTAGTGACTTTTATGTAATCATATTTCGCAGACGCTCCGTAGACTTGCTCAAAATAGAGAAGCTGCAAGGAAAAGCCGGCTTAGGAAGAAAGTAAGGAACCTTTCCTGCCACATTTAAATACCATTACCATTCTTTTATGTGTTGGATCGCGATTGTATTTATTATTTCTCATGGTGTGTTCTGTTAGTTATATTAATGATCTAGCTATAGGATGATTTCTATGATTGTCACGCTTTTTCCTTCATACATACATGATTCGTTATGGGATTTTAGACGTATGTTCTCAATCATGGATGATAGGCAAAAGAGGAATTTGGTTAACTATCTGCGAAAATATAGAGTAATATTGTTACTCTCTTTATTATCAGTGTGTATTTGGTAAACCTATAATTGTTTATCTCCATTCTTATTAGTTACGTGTTTCCTAGATGTTAGTAGCATTGCGCTGACCAATGTTGCTTCATACTGTTACTTTAACGATTTAGGTAGTCATGCTAGCTTTTCCAACACATGTTTCCTAGACAGCAATGCTACTTCCTAGTTATCGAATGGCAACGGAATATGCCAATAACAAAAATGAGGATTATAAGGTTTGAGACAGTTTTCATCAATCTTCTTTTCTTGACACGCAAACCTTTCTTGGGCATTGTACTTGCAGGCATCAGATGGTGGTGTTTGTTTTCTCAGCTTGTTTATGAGAAAATTTGAAAAATTGAGGATGGTTAATGCTAGTTTATTGTAATTTAGATAGTCATTAGGCTTATTTCGTTTAAAAATTGCTTTCTTTCAAGGGAACTTGGGTGATCTGTTCCCTGGCTTCTTTTAGCTTATTATTGATGCGTTCAAGTGTCATTTTGAAGATAGACTAGGCTTCTTATCTTGTTTTGTTGACAGGCATATGTGCAACAGCTGGAAAGTAGTCGGTTAAAGTTGACCCAACTAGAGCAGGAGCTTCAGCGAGCTCGTCAACAGGTTAGCTTTTAAATTTAGTTTTTTTCCGTGATGCGTAATTGAGTATTAGTGGCAAACATTGTTTCTAATTCCCATTTCAATATATCTGCAGGGGATCTTTATCTCAAGCTCAGGCGACCAAGCTCATTCAATGGGTGGAAATGGTAATTCAAAACAGATTTCTTGGGATTCAGAACGTATATATACTTGTGAATGCCAAAAAGGGTCATATGTGAAAACTTCATCTTCTCTTCTCAGCTCTAGTCATATGTGAATGCCAAAGGTGTTTATAACAAAGTTCTTGGTTTGTAAATGGAGGTCAGGTTGCAAGTAAACAGGGGGATGATGTAGTGTGAATCTAAGGGTGTAGACCAAATAACAAGGCTTGACTAGTATATAGCAGAACCAGTTAACTATTGATTGAAGAAGCTTGCAATTTTGTCAGATTTCCTGCCTGCATTTGGGTCTGAATACTGAATGTACATTGGAATAAGTGTTAATAGTGGATTTTGGAAGTAGAAGATGGTACTGAAATCTTCTGAGGTAGTATGTATTTTGGTGCTGTTGTAGGGGCTATGGCATTTGACGTAGAGTATGCAAGATGGCTGGAAGAGCAAAATAAACAACTAAATGAGTTGCGAGCAGCAGTGAACTCTCATGCAGGAGATACAGAACTTCGCATTATTATTGATGGTATAATGGCTCACTATGATGAAATTTTTAGGCTGAAGAGCAATGCAGCAAAGGCTGATGTTTTCCATTTGCTGTCTGGCATGTGGAAGACGCCTGCTGAGAGATGTTTTCTATGGCTTGGCGGATTCCGTTCATCTGAACTCCTAAAGGTGAGATTTATTTTATTATCTTTTTTTTCTATGGATGTTATTGATCTATAGCATCTTATCCTAGAAAAAAATACACTTTATATGCTTTTTGGAGTATGCCTTGAATGGGCTATAAATGTTGCAGCTTTTAGTGAATCAGCTGGAGCCATTGACGGAGCAGCAGTTGGTAGGGCTTACCAACTTGCAGCAGTCGTCGCAACAGGCAGAAGATGCTCTATCTCAGGGGATGGAAGCGTTGCAGCAATCATTAGCCGAAACATTATCAAGCGGTTCTCAACCAGGATCCTCGGGTACATCTGGAAACGTGGCAAACTACATGGGTCAGATGGCCATGGCGATGGGAAAGCTTGGTACCCTGGAGGGGTTTATTCGGCAGGCTGACAACTTACGACAGCAGACACTACAACAGATGCACAGAATACTAACAACGAGACAATCGCAAGGGCACTGCTGGCAATACATGATTACTTCTCTCGATTACGGGCGCTTAGTTCCCTTTGGCTTGCCAGGCCAAGAGAATGAATCTTGAATGGTTTCAGCTCAGCTACTTTGAAATGTAACGAAGAACATGTTCAAGAGACTAAGTTGGAAGGTGGAGGCACTCAGTCATACGATGGAACATGGGATTTGTTGTAATATTTTTCCCCTTTTCCCCTTTTCCATGTTGTTTCTCATGATGTACTCTTCTCCTTGGGTTCCTTGATCTTTTTGTTTTTCAATTTTTTTTCTTCTGATTTGTCATTTTGTACGATAGACATCATGTAAGTTGTAGAACATTAATCTGCTGTTGCTGATAGAAGTTACCAGAGTAGAATTTGTAGAGATAGCCAATTACTGGAGATATCAATATATGCTATAATCATCAATTACAAGTCTGTATATATATTTTTTATATATTTGAAGAACACTTTTATTTTCCCCTTGGTGAAGTGAATGCAGAGGTGTTAACTTTTTTGGTACTTTATGTTTGGGTAGATTTCATTTTGGTACACAGTGTTTCAAAAATTTCATTTCAGTCATTATCGTTTCAGAAAATTTCAAAACAGAATTTTCATCCAATTCCGTCCAAATTTTCTGTTAAGTGCTGACGTGGCAGCTAAGTCACACATCCTAGTCAGCTAAAATATTAATAAAATATTAATTTAATATTAAAATTTGATTTTTTATTAATATAATTACGTTTTTAATGAAAAATAAAAAATATTTTTTCCAATTTTTTTCCTCTCCCCCGCTTCTCTCTCCTCAAAAATACATATATATCAAAACGTTTCACGATTTCAATACTAAACGTTCACCACTTTTTCATTTTGGTACTTCTTGTTTGTAGATCTGAGTTTTTTAGTACTTTTTCCACCTCCAACCCTCTTACCGTCCTTCTTTTTCCACCTTCCTCCTTCCTCCATCTCTCCTCTCTCTCTTCTCCCCTATGCTTCCTCCTACTTCCTCCCTTCATCGCTCTGCTTTCTCTTACCTCCTCCTTTTGCCTTTCCCCTCTTCATCCTTTCCTCCGTTTCCACCTCTCCTTCCTCCTCTCTTCTCACTTCCCCCTCCTCCTAAAAAGATCAGATATAAGTTTCTAAAGGAAGACAGAGGAAAGTAGGAAGAGAGGAGAGGCAGAGGGAGGAGGTATAAGGAACATTCAAAGGAGAGGAAAATGAAGAAAGTAGGAGGAAGCATAGGAGAGACGGAAGAGAGGAGAGTCAGAGGGAGGAGGAAGCAAAGGGGACAAGGGAGGAAGAGGGAAGAAGGAGGATCGAAGGTGAAAAAATACAAAAAAACTTAAATCTACAAACAAAAATTACCAAAAAACTCATATCGGTAAACAAAAAGTACTAAAATGAAAAAGTGGCGAAACGTTTACTACTGATACCCTGAAACGTTTAGATATATATGTATTTTTAGGTGGGAGGAGAGAGAAGAGGAGAGGAAAAAAAATTGGGCAAAAAACATTATATATATATTTTAATTAAAACATTAATTATTTTAATAAAAAAGGTAATTATTAAATTAAAATAATAAAATTATTATTTTATTATTATTTTTGCTGACTGGGATGTGTGACTCAGTTGCCACGTCAGCACTTAACAGAAAAATTGGACGGAATTGGACGGAAATACCATTTCGAGATTTTCTGAAACGATAATGACTGAAATGAAATTTTTGAAACGATGTGTACCAAAATGAGATTTCTTCCAAACGTTAGGTACCAATAAAGTTAACACCTCAGTGAATGCTAGTTTACCGAATCGAATGGACTGATTGTGTGGCCGTAATTTGAATTAGAATGTTAGAATTATCTAAAATTGATTGGAATTATGTGAATTTTAAATGTTGGAATCAATTTTTGATGGGCCCAGCCTTTAGCAGTTTTTAGGCCCAACAGTGGCCCATACACCGCTGTCGCCGCTAGTAAAATGGGCCAAGGATTGAGTTCGGGCGACAGTCCGACCAAGTAAACCAAAGGCGGCCCCAAAGAATAAGAAGACCCAAAGCGCGGCCCAACATGGCGGTCTCTAGGGTTTCAAGAAGACACAGACACGTGTCAACATCCTGTAGAGACTACAACGAACGGCCAAGATTCAGCCTTGGCGACCAAGACAGGGGTACTATAAATACCCCCACTCTCCACAGGACCGGAGGACAACACTTTGACCCAGCGGACAAAACGCTCCGCGGTACGATATTCGCCCTCCTTTCCATCCCTTTCCTTAAACTAATCACCTTACTTCCCTTGAATTAACTACCCCACAACTACTTACGAGGTACACCATCCTTGGAAGACCACGCACTTGGGCTTCCGTTATTGGGCCAGGCGACAAGGCTGGAACAATTGGCGCGCCAGATAGGGGAAGATCATGCGACTTTTCACACAAATTTAAGGCGAATGGGGAGAAAAGCGGAGAAAAGCCTAGCAAGGGGGAGTAGAGGTCCTTAATATATTATAATTATACCTCCTCGGATTCCCCTCTGAGAAATCTTTAGTCCTGCCTGAGTGGATAAATGATGACAATCACGAAGAACGTGGCACCGAGCAAGAACCTCTTCAGGAGTAGGTCGAGATCGACATTAAAGCGACTTAAGTCGCCAGTAGACCAGGAGGGGGGAAGAAAAGCAGTCCACTGGCGATCTGAGTCGCTGGCTTGGAAGTAAAAGAAAGAATGGTACCAGGCGGGGCGAGGTTTAGGAGAAGAGTAAGTGCCCTTTTGAGTAAATTCGGTTCAGCGACAAAAGCTTATACCGTTCGAGGTCACTTTAGCATAATGGATAAGTTGGAAGAGGCGAAGGGTCGGGGCGACAGCTTTGGCCGCACATGTGCACTCAAAGGCCGACGCTTTGGCCCAACATCCTACGTTAAAAGCTCCAAGAGACGCCAAAGAGCTCAAGAAGCAATGCTACGAATGGAGATGGTGGAAGGCGAAGACCGTTGGTGAAGGCCTCAGTCCATAAGCCATGCCATCCAGGAGGGCAATTGCCAATGGTAGAATGTCGGGATGCCACAACGAACTTCCAGGACGAAGGCAACATAGACAAAGGCAAGACACGGGCGATTTTCGGGGCGGTGCCCGAAGGAAAGTACCCAGGACCAATGACCTTTCGTTCATCACATGGGGATCCTCGCCACATTGACTGCCAGTTGCCTATAACATAGGGGCCGGCGACGGCGCTTTCCTCAGGAATGATCTCGAAATGGTTGAGGGACACTTGAAAGCCGACTTGGTGAGAGCCCCAGAAAGGAAGGGCGGAGGATTCGTCCGTATACTCTTCCACATCAGCTAAGGAAGGAAAGGAAGAATTTTCAGTAGGGGATTGAGGATCAGAAGGAGTAGGTTCACGAGAGGAATTATTGGAAGGAGTGGAGGAATCGGTGCCCAGAGGGTAAGAATAGCTCTGGTTCTGACTGTCGTTTGAGGAGTTCATATTGGCAAAGGAAAGAAAGAAAAAGGCCACAGCAAGAAGAAACGTTTATGGAAAAAGTCAGTGTAAAGGGAAGTTACGTACCGGGAGGTCGACGGGGAGCTCCGGACATCCTGGGAATTAGAAGTGGAGAATAGGTTGGTTTTTCGGTCGACGAAAGGATTAAGGCGGAAGGAAGAGGACACCGGAAAGATAGAGAAGCAGGAAGTAGAGGAAAGCGTGAAAAGTGGAAGAAGAAGGAGAAAAGGGGGCTTATAAAGGCGAATGTTTGAGTAAGAAGAGGAGCCGTCGCGATGAGCACGCGCAGTTGAGGAGACGTATCAACAGGCTTGGGAAAGAGAACCGTTGCGACGGTTGATTGGAGGCACGCGTGGCTGAGGAGACGTTTAGTAGGCTAGGGAAATGATGACTTCCGGATAATTACCAAAATACCCCGGTTTCCCCAGCTTCCTCAACAAGCTAAGAGTGCGAAAAGACCACAGTACCCTGGACAAGGAAAAGACTCACGGGTGACGGAAAAAAGATAACACGTGTGGCGTCAGTACCAGAAAAAATGGCGATATGTATTACATCACTAAGGCGGTTCATCAAGGACTCGGCGAAATCGGGGAGTAATCGCTTTGGATGGGTAGCGAGGCGGTCGGAAAAGGAAAAAGCGCACAACGATAAAACACTTTGCCATCATAATCCCTTATCCAAGCGAAGCTCGGTTAAGGGCTTGGGGAAAATTGATGGGCCCTTTTGCATCGATTACAGACCAGGCGACCAAGGTAGTCATAAGCCATTACCCAAGCGAAGCTCGGCTAAGGGCTTGGGGGCAATTGATGGGCCCAGCCCTTTAGCAGCTTTTAGACCCAACAGTGGCCCATACACCATTGTCGCCGCTCGCAAAATGGGCCAAGGACTGAGCTCAAGCGACAGTCCGGCCAAGTAAACCAAAGGCGGCCCCAAAGAATAAGAAGGCCCAAAGCGACGGCCCAACATGGCGGTCTCTAGGGTTTCAAGAAGACACGGACACGTGTCAACATCATGTGGAGACTACAACGAACGGCCAAGATTCAACCTTGGCGACCAAGACAGGGGTACTATAAATACCCCCCACTCTCCACAGGACCGGAGGACAACACTTTGACCCAGCGGACAAAACGCTCCGCGGTACGATATTCGCCCTCCTTTCCATCCTTTTCATTAAACTAATCGCCTTACTTCCCTTGAATTAACTACCCCACTACTACTTACGAGGTACACCATCCTTGGAAGACCACGCACTTGGGCTTCCGTTATTGGGCCAAACGACAAGGCTGGAACAATTTTCAACACCAATGTTTCAATTCATGCAACTCCATGGAAACAACCACCACATATACCAAATTAGGGAAATTCCCTTATTGAAGCTGTCAATCGATCTCAATAAACTTTGAGATGAAGAAACCAGGAGAACCTAAGACTTGGTGAGACTTTATCTTTGTCACTAGGAAGTATATGCATGTGTTGGTTTATATTAAAATTTGATTGTGAGGTTTGAAAGAAGGCTGAGGAGGTTTATTGTTTGAATGAGGCAAATGTTGCAACATATTTTTGTTGCTATGAAGAAAGAACAGAAACTTCATCCAGGTCAGAGTTTAAATTAAATATTATAAATTTAAGTGTTTCTCAAATAACTTTAAACTATCTAGTTTTGATGTTCAAGTTCAGAATTAACCTTGAAGTATATAAATTTAACTTACAGGTGAGGGAAACTTGATAGTTCTTGGGACAGTAGATGAAACATTTTTTTGGCAAGGATGCAAAATCTTTGTACCTTGAAAATGGACAAGTGTTTTTTGCCTCCTATATCATTGCCAACTTGATAGGTCAAGATATCAGAGTGCAACTCCAGTTGAACTTTTATAATATTAAGAATACCAAAAATGATTTCACAATCACAAAATTCCTCATACACTCAAAGATTCATGTTTCTATTCTAGAGGTATGTTACTGAATTTTTTAAAAACTTATCAATTTCACATTTCAATTTTCATTTACAGCTCACATTATTTTTTTTTTTACAGGAACACGCTACTGTGAAATCAAATCCTTCTACTTAGTCTCTTGATAGTTTCTTTTTATCTGACTTAGTCTCTTAATATTTGTGTTACTGGATCTGAAAAGATCATCCCCAAACAAACAAGTGTAGATAATGCTCCCCAAGTCTAGTATGTGAGTGTTGAGTTGAATGTTGAAAAAAATAGGAACAAGTGTAAAATAATATAACCATTGCCATAATGAAGAAGAATTTGAAAATGAGAGAATATTTCTTTATATTTCACTGAGGAACGCTCAAGTGTGATGTTTTAATAGTTTAGTTTATTTTCTTAGTAGTAGATTCCACCGAAGAACTCTAAAATTTGATGGTTTAGTAGTGTAAATTTTTTTTTTTAAAGAGTATCCATATTTCATTCCATCCTCTTTGAGGTTTGATATGAAATATTTGGCTTTAACATTTTCATTCTATTTGTTTCTCTTTCAACTTCATAGGAAATATTTGGCATTTATGGGTTTGCGATTGTTTAGTTAAAATACAAAATAATTGACCACACATCTTTGTTTATTAATGAAATTTATTTCTCTGTTTACTGAAGATTACAACAGTCTGACAAAAAACTAGTGCTAATGTATCGAAGTTGTTATGAAAGTGGTGGGGAACTATGAAGATGGTCATATGAACAATATAAAGAATGAGAGTAGAGAAAGTAAGGAGAAACATAAGAGAGAAAGAGGGGAGAATTGCTTCTTCTTATTCATCACAATTGATACAATGATGTGTTTTATTTATAGGCACATAATACATAACTCCTACAGGCTAATCAACATGAGTATGTGGAGGGGAGATATGGTGACCACTCAAGGGCTGGAACCCATTCGCCACTAGCCCCGACACCGAAACGGCTAACGATGAATGGCCCTAGAAACGAAAGAGAAGCAAGAGACGAGGAGAGGAGCAGCGTTGATGGCTCGAGGGGAGGAAATATGACTGTCAGACCTGAGGAATTTTGGGCGATCTCCAAGGTTCTATAACTAGAATGCGGGGATGGAGGCAATCACGACAAATCCCCATCGGAGAGGACAGAGGATCGGCGACCGGGGCTGCGGCGGCGTCAGTTCCGCCGGGATTTGAAGATAGGCGAGCTAGGGTTAGTGGAGCTGATGGTGGTGATGATTCGGGCCGCCCAAGAAATTTATTAGGGACTTTTAATTGTGCAGCGGGCCAGAGGGTTGGAAAAGGCATTGCAGGCCCAAGTAGGGAATCATTGCCTCAATTTCAGATGGGCTCCAATTTACAGATTCCAGGCCCGCGGGAGTTATGTGGCCAACAAAAGCCCTAGCCCTCAACAAATCAAGAAGAAAAGGAAGGTTAGGGGGGCTGTTACCTTACGTCCCGATGGAGCACAAAGATTGAGGAGGACAATGAGGATGCCAACCAAACCGGCCAAAAAGGCTATGTGTCACCTTACGTCCCGATGGAGCAAGTGGATTTTTCCGAATGGGCGCGTATGTACGGGATACAAGATGAAGCTAGAGAGATGGAAGGAATGATGGATGGCCAACCATAAGTCACCAGGGATGCCATGATCGCCCTATGCTGAAATTGTCGTGGAATTGGGTCAACCGCGACAACCGACTACCTAAAGGACTTAGTCCGAAAATTTAGCCCCGCTTTTGTCTTTGTTTTGGAAACAAAAAATACTAGCGATGTAGTAGATTGTAGTAGGAGAGCGACAAAGTACCCAAAATTTTGGTACCGAGAACCAATAGGGACTAGCGGGGTATGGCTCTTTGGTCGGTTAATGATGTAGCTATCACTATTGTAGCGTCTAGTGCGCATTTTCTCCACATTAGTGTTATGAAATATTTTATGTACTATATCACGTTTGTCCATGCACCAAATGATCTTAACCAAATAAACCAATTTTGGGAAGAGATTGGAAACCTTAATCTAGGGTTAAACATCCCTTGGCCTGTCATTGGCCACTTCAATGCCATCACCGACCCGAGTGAAAAACATGGCGGGCTCCCCCTCGAAGGAACTCGACCGTAGCTTTCAATGACTTCATTTTTTATAACCACCTCCTAGATCTGGGCTTCCCGGGTAATAGGTTTACTTGGTCGAACCTCCAGGACAGGATGATAATAATAAGTGCAGATTGGACCGGGCCTTGTGCTCCATTCCTTGGAGAACCGCCTTTGACAAAGCAATTTTATACCATGAGCCGATGATCGGATGGGATCATACCCCTCTCCGCCTCAACCTCCAAGGTGTCCTTGCCCGGAAGAAAACTCTTTTCACTTCGATGAGAGATGGACTGAAGATCAAAACTGTACTAAGATGATATCAGATGCATGGAACTCCACAGAATCCTGCCATAAAACCCTGATGACCTTGCAGAGTACCATCAAGAGGTGGGCTAGAGGAAACTTTCCGAACGCCAGCCTGAAGATTAAGGATATTCAGAATGAACTGACCCGAGTTTAGGCACTCCCGGTTAACATCAACTCCAATATAGAGGAGGCAGGTCTACTACGCAGGTTGAACGATTTGTGGCGGAGCGAGGAGATATTATGGAAGTAGAGGGCGGGGGCCAACTGGTTGAAGTATGGAGATAGGAATACAAAATTTTTCCACACATCAACGGCCCAACGGAAGCAGAGGAATTTAATTGACAGGTTTAAGGGCGACGATGGTGATTGGATTGAGGACCACCATGAGGTCAAGACTCATGTGTACGATTTCTTTCAAGCTCTTTCACAAGAAGGGCAGAGGAGAGGCCCCCGGAAGGAGAATGGGACCTACCCTCGGTGGTCACAGTCGATATGAATGAAGAGCTGTGCAAACCTATCTCTGATGGGGAATTCAGGACGGCTGTCTTCCAGATGGGAGCCAGCAAAGCACCGGTCCGGATGGGTACTCAGAGACGTTCTATCGAAAATTCTGGGATAGTATAGGGGAGCACTTCTGCAAAGAAATCAGAGATTTTTTCCAAACAGGTGAGATGCCCGAAGGATGGAACGACACCCGCATCACCCTCATCCCCAAAATCCAAAACCCAGAGTGTGTATCCCAATTCAGGCCAATTAGTTGTTGTAACTTCAGATACAAGATCATCTAAAAAAATTTGGCCTCGCGTCTCAAAGGTTTTGTTAGAAATCGACAAGCAATAAGTGGAAATAGAAATAAGATCGAGAGAGATGACACAACAATTTAATGTGGAAAACCCTTGCAGGAAAAAATCACGGACGCAATGCGACGACGGAAGCTCCACTAAGATGAGAGAATACAAGATGTAGGGATTTTACAAAGTGCGGTTTGAGTTTCCCTACAGCTAACAAGGGGTATAAATAGGATGAAGATACAAAACCCTAATAGGGTTAATAACCTAATGGGCCTAAAAAGAGGCTAGGCCCATAAGTTAGGGAATTTGGATCACCTAACTTCAACACTCCACCTTGAGACGAATTCCCTCTTGTAGCAAACTTCAAATCTCCTCCAAACCATAAAGTTTTGGGAGATCATAAAGGAATCAAACCTTTTGTACTACTACCTAGGAGATTGCTTCAAACCATAAAGAGACTCTTCAATCTGCAAATAAGGTTTTCTTTTCCAGGAGCAATGAACCCTTCAGGTTGGTCCATATAAATATCTTCTTCCAAGTCACCATGTAAAAATGCAGTTTTCACATCTAACTGCTCAAGCTCATAGTCATGCATCACCACAATGCTAAGAAGAGTACAAATAGAGCTATGCTTCACGACTGGAGAGAAAACATAAGTAAAATCGATACCTGGAATCTGACTGTAAAGCGCCTAGCCTCGCCTTGTACCTCGCCTCCTCAGTAGGTGAGATACCTTCTTTTCTCTTGAATATCCACTTACAGCGGATGGGCTTCTTCTCCTTAGGCAACTTGAAAAGTTCCCAAGTACCATTCTTGTCAAGTGACTCCATTTCTTCATGCAATGCAGTCATCCACTTATTGCAGTCAAGAGATTTAACAGCTTCAGAATATGAAGCAGGTTCTGCTCCACCTTCAATCTCCTGGGCTATACTCAATGCATAAGCAGCAACATTCACTTCTTGTATTAACCGCTTAGGAGGACGAATTTCCCTCCTAGGCCTAGCAGCTGCAATAGACTGTGATGGTGGAGGATCCACAATATTAGGAGGATGTTCAGTAGTAGAAGTATCAACAGTATCCATAACATCCACAACAACATTCACCAAAATCCATAGATTTCTCCACCTGCACAATTGATTCCTGCTCAATCTCAACAGGATCATTAGTAGACTTCTTGTCAAGTAACATCAAAGATTCATTGAAGACAACATTCCTACTAATCACCACCTTTCTTGTTTCTGGATTCCACAACTTGTAACCTTTGACACCAGATTTAAAACCAAGAAAGATGCACTACTGCTATAGGCTCTAACTTTCCATTATCAACGTGAGCATAAGCAGTGCAGCCAAATACTCTTAAGATAGAATAGTCATCTGGAGAACCATACCATACCTCAATAGGAGTCTTCTTGTCAATTGCAATAGAGGGAGAGCGATTAATTAGATAATAAGCTGTCGAAGCAACTTCTGCCTAGAAACGTCTGTGCAACCCAGCATTGGATAACATGCAGCGAGCTTTAGAAATGATGGTCCTGTTCATTCGCTCTGCTACACCATTCTGTTGAGGGGTATGAGGAACAGTGTAGTGCCACACAATACATTCAGATTTGCAATAAGATTGGAATTCGTCAGAACAGAACTCCATCCCATTATCAGTGCGAAGCTTCTTCACCTTCTTCTCAGTTTGCCTCTCAACCATAGTCTTCCACTCCTTGAAAGCTGAGAATGCATCTGATTTGTGCTTCAAGAAATAAGACCACACTTGTCGAGAGTAGTCATCAATAATTGTTAGCATATATCGAGCACCACCTAAAGATGTTTCTCGAGACGGACCCCACAAATCAGAATGAACATAATCAAGAATACCTTCAGTAGTATGAACTGGAGTATCAAATTTTACCCTCTTATGCTTACCAAACACGCAGTGCTCACAGAACTCCAGATTACTAGCATTGTATCCAGCAATTCGTCCTCTCCTGCTCAACTCTGTCATACCAGCTTCACTCATATACCCAAGATGCATATTATGCCCAAGACGCATATGCCAAAGATTAGTAGAATCATAATCAGATAAGGAATTTGAAACTGTAGCAGTTTTACCTGCAACTGTGCTACCTCTTAGATGATACATATTCGCAGCTTTCATGTCACCTTTCATGACAACAAGAGACCCCTTGGAAACCTTTATAACTCCACCTTCACCGGTGTACTTATACCCTTTTGCATCAAGAGTACTAAATGAAATTAGGTTCCTCTTCAAATCTGGTATGTGTCTGACATCTGTAAAGTTCTAACTGCACCATCAAACATCTTAATCTGAACAGATCCAATCCCTGCAACCATACAGGATGAGTTATCACCCATCAAAACAGTTCCACCAGCATTAACAGATTCATAACTAGAAAACCAATCCCTGTTAGGGCACATATGAAAGGTGCAGGCAGAATCAAGAATCCATTCATCATCAGTTCTAGTACAGCTAGCAAACACCACCAACATTTCACCATCAGAACTGTCATTAGCAACAACAGAGGCCTTACCTCCATCTTCTGATTTACCTTGGTCTCTCCTTTCTTTATATTGAAGGCGACGACATTCGGATATGTCGTGGCCGTCTCTCTTTCAATATCTGCACGACTTAGACTTTGGTCTAGATTTTGAGCGACCTTTGTAATTGCTCGAACTTTGGCCTCTAGATCCATGGCTAGCACTTTTCTCCTTTTGTCTTCCGCGAGTATATAAGCCCTCTCCATAAGAGCTAGAACTCTCACCAACCATCTGTCTCATTGTTTCCTTAGACTTTAAAGCATCATAAACTTCATCAAGGGTGAGAGTATCTCTACTATACAAAATTGTATCTCAAAAATTTGTATAAGAACTCGGCAGAGAACACAAAAGAATAAGAGCCAAATCTTCTGTGTCATATTTTACCTCCATGGATACTATGCCAGCCACAATTTCTTTAAATTCAAAAATATGCTCCTGCACTCTTCCTCCATCCTACAGTTTGTGTGAAAATAACTTTTGCTTGAGATTCATCTTGCTGGTAAGAGTTTTCGTCATACACAACTTTTCAAGTTGCTACCACAATCCAACAGTAGTCTTTTCCTTCATAACCTCCTGCAAAATAGTATTAGATAAGTGAAGTTGAATCTGTGAGAGGGCTTTCCTTTCCTTCTTCTTCTCTTCCGCTGTCTACTCCGCGAAAGCTTTGCCAAATTCATCCAGCGCCTCCTCCAGATCTGTATTTGATAGAACAACTCGCATCTTCACTTGCCATAGAGAAAATCGTGTGTTTGTCTCCAAAAGAGGAAGATCGTATTTCAGAGAAGCCATGTCGATGAAACCCTGATTTCAAGAAACCAAGAGCTCTGATACCACTTGTTAGAAATCGACAAGCAATATGCAGAAATAGAAATAAGATCGAGAGAGACGACACAACGATTAACGTGGAAAACCCTTGCGGGGAAAACCACGGACGCACGGCGGCGACGAAAGCTCCACTAAGATGAGAGAATACAAGATGTATGGATTTTACAAAAGCGGCTTGAGTTTCCCTACAACTAACAAAGGGTATAAATAGGATGGAGATACAAAATCCTAATAGGGTTAATAACCTAATGGGCCTAAAAAGAGGCTAGGCCCATAAGTTAGAGAATTTGGATCACCTAACTTCAACAGGTTTTATCCCAAAAATTGTTTCAGAGCTGCAATCGGCCTTTATAGGGGATAGGGCCATCCAAGACAACATCATTATAGTCCACGAGGTCCTACATAATTTCAAGAATCGACCAAAGAGAGGTGGTGAGTGGGATATGATGCTGAAGATTGACATGAAGAAGGCCTACGATCTCTTTGATTGGGACTGTCTGGATAGAATCATCCAAGCCCTTGGTTTTGGGGAGACCTGGTGTAAGTGGATCATGGCTTGTATTCGTACGGTGAAGTTCTCCATCCTTTTCAATGGTAGCCTGACGAATCAATTTGTCCCGTCCAGGGAATCAGGCAAAGGGACCCTATCTCCTCTTTCCTCTTCATTTTGATGACCAACTCTCTCTCTCACCTCATCCAAAGGGTGTCGACAGTGGGAAGCTCAAGGGACTCAAGCTAAACTCGAAGTGCCCTACCCTCACCCATATTCTCTTTGCGGATGACACCATCCTTTTCGGGGATGCCTCTGCTGCTGAAGCTATAAAAATCTCGAAAACTATGACGACGTATGGGCAGCTCAAAGGCCAGGAGATTAATTTCCAAAAATCCTCTGTCACCTTCAGCCGCAACACCTCATCAAAGATAGGCTCAGTTTTGACAGGAACCCAGATTTTGGGAAGTACTTGGGAATCCCCTCTGAATGGGGTAGGTCAAAACAAGATATGGTAGCCAACATTCTCGCTCGTATGGACAATCTCTGTCAATCTTGAAAGTCTCATCTCTTGTCCCACGCGGGCAAAGAGACAATGCTTAAAGCCGTTTTCCAAGCCATACCCACTTATATTTTTTCATGTTTCCTCCTCACAAAGAAAGTGACGAGCAGAATGAACGCGAGATTAAGGACCTTCTTTTTTTTTGGGGGGGGGGGGGGGGACTCGAACTCTAAGACCATCCATTGGAGAAGTGGGGAGGTCCTTTGTGAACCAAAAAGTGTGGGGGGCCTAGGCTTTAAGGAGTTTAGGTCCTTTAACTTAGTCTTCCTGGCGAAACAAGGGTGGAGACTCCTTCAAGAGCCAGATAGATTATGGGCAAGGCTCCTCAAAGGGCTTTACTTTTCAAACACTACTTTCCTCAACGCTGGTAAGGGTAGTAAGGCATCTTGGATTTGGGCTAGCATTTGTGATGCCAAAGTGACTCTCCAACTTGGATCTCGAAAGAACCTCTTCAATAGCCAAACTATTAATGCGTTCACTGACCCCTGGGTACCCTCCCTTGAGGGCTTCAAACCCCAACCACATGAGAATGGTTTAGAGGCGAAACCGACGCTATGGATGAATGCGAGCCACAACCAGTGGGACCCTACTAAGCTGGGGGCCTCTTTTTCCATGGAGGATTCCAGAGCGATTGCCAAAATCCCAATTCACCCCCGATGCTGAAGACCAGTGGGTTTGGCACTTTTCCAAGAAAGGAAAGTTCTCGGTGAGATCAGCGTATCACTGTAGCAGGATCCAGGAGAGAGCAGAGATCCAGAATGATAGGTACCTCTCCGAGGATCCAGTCTAGAAAAAGCTTTGGAACATCCAGTGCCCCCTAAAGTTCTATTTCTTCCTCTGGAGAAGTACCCAAAATGGTTGGCTACGAGGAAAAATCTGTGAATTAGGAAGTGTGTCGAGTCGCCGCTCTGCCCCGTGTGTGGGATTCAAGAGGAAAACATAACCCACTTCTTTTCCTGTGTACACATGCTAGTAGGACTTGGGAGAAAGCGTTCCCTGCTCTCCCTCTCCCCCCGCCGGGTATGGATGTTATCCATTGGATCAAGGCTAAATAGGACAATCCAGGCTTTGACACTCTCCTGTGTGTGGCTCTTCTTTGGTGTATCTGGAGAGCTAGAAATGACAAGTGTTTCAACGATAAGGCCCCCATCTGTGATACTACTATTTTGCTCTCACTCCGCCTCAAGACAGAATGGGAGCATGTGCAGAACCAGGCGCATCACAGCACTTCACCTATCCAGCCTCAACCGCCTCCACCACCTGCTAGTTGTAGGGAGATCTTTTGTGATGGAGCCTTCACACAAAACCTCCCGAGGGCGGGATATGGGATCGTTATTAAGGATTCCCACGGAGCTGTTGTCAGCGGTTATGCGGGCACCCTCATCTGTTCGTCGTTGATTGTTGCAGAGGCTAAAACATTGCTCCTGGGTATCAGAACTGTTAGTGCTTCGAGTGAAGGGACGGTTGTCAAGACTGACTGCCTTGACCTGGTTGATGCACTCCGGAGGCCCCCTCCCTATTGGCCTTGGCAATGTGCAGCCTGGATCTACATCATGACCAGAATATTAGTTGAGAACCGCCAGATCAGAGTCTCCTTCACCCCCAGAACCCACAACCACCTGGTAGATAAAGTGGCAAAAGTAGCAGCAAATGATACAGGACAAGAAGTGTGGGTCACTAGTTTACCTTCTACAGATGTAATGTAACGTTGTAACCTTCTTTCCGCTCTAGCGACGAATACAATGAGTTTTTCAGTAAAAAAAAAAATACAGGCTAATATAATTACACATGAATGGAGAGAATAATAAATCATGAAAGACATTGATTCTTATGATCAATGTTAAGATAACATCCTATATGAATCATGGACATTCACTCCAATATTATTCATAACAGTCCCCCTTAAATGTCCATTGGTTAATAATGCGCCCCGTTAAAACTTTACAAGAAACAAATCAATAGAAGAACAATACATATATAGAAAAAATAATATAGTATTCTTATAATACGCTATCACATATTGTCTCATAAAAAACATTACCATGAAAACCCAAAAAAAACATAGTTAAGGAGAAAAGAGTGTAATGCGTTAACACCCCTTCATGACATGATGACTCAAAATCATTCAATCTTTAAACTTCAATGTTATGAACGCTCTTGTTGTATGAAGTATCTTTTTGAACAAATCCGCTTGATTGTCACTTGATCATAATTTCCAATAATTATTCCACTAGAATCTAGAAATTTGTGTTGGAAAAATAACTTGGTCACATATGTATTCTTGTAGCTATTCTAATGCAGTTCTCTTATAGCTCGAGGATATATGCATGATCATGTCTATGAATGATGATGTGACTTTGTAGTTTTTTTCACATACCATCAAATAGTTGTATTGCCACGTGGACCCAATTTATGATTAACCAACACAAAGATCATATCGATATTCAAAGACCACTTAACTCATTGACATGTATTTAATATGCTCAAATAAAATAACTTGAAATCTTATGTTATTTGAACATAATATAGTATATGCTTCATTTTGATCTCAATGTCACTGAGTGAGAGTAGAATATAATCTTGCCAAATATTAATTGATATATGAATCAAGTTTTATAAGACTAACACGATTAATGAGTGTTTTGGTTGCACTAAGATACAGTACTTCATGACAAAGTGATTCTTCATTACTTTATTGATATCTATATCGACATGTACTCGCATATAATGATCTTACTACCATCAAAGTAGTTATGGACAATATATATCCATATAAAAAATTTCAACACTTTAGTAGTGAATCTTTGTTGATAAACAACAATCATGTTTGAGAGATGCACAATTTGCAACTGATTGCAATGATATTGTTTCATATCTTTCATTTTAAACTTTTTAATCAAATAGCTAATTTCTTAGAGAAAATTTTCATGAGTCTCAGTAGCTAATCAAATAGATAATCAAAGATGATGACAACCCTTTAGAAATAAAGAAAAAAAATTAAAAACAAAACAAAGTCATAGAAATTTGATACGAAAATAGTTCTAAAAATATTTTAATAATAAAAAATCAAGTATTAAATATAAAATATTTATAAATGGAATATAAAAAATATTTGGTATGCTAAATATATCATATGACGTTGATTAAATATGACTGAATATTATTCATGTGAACTTAACTTGTTTCTTTCGATTAGCAAAATTAATCATTCCGGAAATTTCATATACATATACATTATTATTGACCAAATCATACATATAGGTTGCAATGACATCCATCAAAGACAAATATATCCCTTCACAAACTGCCAGATTAATCATATAATGAAAAGTTATTGCATCCACCAAATAATAATATCACTACAAGAAAATTAATAATTGGTCACGGTTTTTTAGTCACGGTTTTGGAAATCGTGACTAGTTAGTCACGGTTTTTAAAAACCGTGACTAATTTGTCACGGTTCCTTTGAAACCGTGACAGATTTAGTCACGGTTTCATAGAAAACCGTGACTAAATTTGTCACGGTTTCAAAGAAAACCGTGACAAAGTAACCAAACCCCCACTGCCACTCTTTTTCTCCTCTTCATCTCACTCCTTCTTCTTCATCTTCACTCCTTCTCTTCATCTTCACTCTTCTTCTTCATTTCACTCCCTTCATCTTCACTCTTCTTTATCTTCTGTCGCCGGCGATTTCACAACACCACCAGTGTGCAGCATCATCTGGAGCTTTGGGAGGAGGCGGCGATGGAAGCACAGGCGGCGGGGATCTGGAGCTTCACAGGCGGCGGGGATCTGGATCGAGCTTGAAGGCGGCGGGGATCTGGAGCTTGAAGGCGGCGGAGATGGAATAGACGGCGGCGGCGGAGATGGAATAGACGGCGGCGGCGGAGATGGAATAGACGGTGGCGTCGGAGATGGAATAGACGGCGGCGGCGGAGATGGAATAGACGGCGGCGACGGAGATGGAATAGACGGCGGCGGCGGAGATGGAATCGATGGAGGGAGCTTAGCTCCGGTTGAAGTCGAGACTCACCGGCGACGGGAGAGTCACCGGAGAAGATATGGGATTGATTTGTTAACTCATAAAAATGTATAGACTAAGATGCATAATTAGAAAATTGTAGTGACTGATTTGTGTAACGGAAGGAATAAAATTGGGAATTTTTGTTAACCTCATAAGTTTATGGATTAAATTGCGTAACGGAAGAAGTTGGGGGTTGATACTATAATTCAAGAAAATAATGAATTCAGTCATTGAGAAGTTTGAGTTTACGATTTGGTCACTACTCTTTGTCACGGTTTTCCTTGAAACCGTGACAAAGGTTAGTCACGGTTTTGGGCAAAACCGTGACAAAGGTAGTCAGTTTGGCAAACGTGAAATTTGTCACGGTTTTTAAAGAAACCGTGACAAAGGTTAGTCACGGTTTTCCACAAAACCGTGACTAACATCTTTGTCACGGTTTCTTTACAAACCGTGACAAAAATGGTGCATTATAGTCACGGTTTAGGAAACCGTGACAAATTTTTTTAGTCACGGTTAAAACCGTGACTAAAGGGCCAAAAAAACCGTGACTAAATTTGTGTTTTCTTGTAGTGTATGTCTCATCACAATCAATACTATATGATTTTTTGTCATAGTACAAAACCTTACAAAATGAGATGTCTTTTAACTCGCAATTTTACGATTTTTTATTATAATCACAGTGAGATAAATATTATTGTCTCATTTGCTTACATCTTCACGTGTAAAAACTTTTTATATAAAAACTTGTCATTTTTTCTAGGGAATATGATATTGTCACAATCAGATTTTTCATTTTGGCCAATCATTTCTTTGTTTGCATGAATTAATGAATTTGGCTCATGATCCTTATTTTTGCTTATCAAATTTAGCGCTGCATTGTTGATTTCATCATGATTCCAAAGTTTTTCATCAAATACATAATTAATTGAGATCTCATTCATTCTTAATTATCATGTACTTGTTGCTCTTCAGGAGCACATGTATTTGTTTGTTATCCTTTAGCTTACCCTCAATTTTGACCATCTTGATTTATAGCTTATTTTCACCTTTTGAGGTGTTATATCTTTGGAATCGATGTTTTATCATGCTACATGCATGCTTTAAACTCATTTGTGTTTTTACTAATAAGAAAAACATTTATGTTGGAGCAAACATAGCTAGTACAAGAGATTATTCTTATGTCACTATATTTGGGGATCTACTACCATTATGACACCCCTTAGAATCGTAGGATTAGAGATTAGATCTAATGGAATAGACTAAAATGAAAAAAATAGTCATTTGGAACTAGTATATATAGTAAATAATAGGCCTAATATCCTCAGATGTCACGAACTATTGGCCATTGTTTCACGTATATATCACCTATTTCCTATGTTTCTGGCGTCACAAACTATTGAATAATGAACTCAGCGTAACACACCATCTGTTTTTTGGATTTTCATCGAAGCACGTAAGGTGACATGTCAAAATAGTGCAGATGTAGACATTTTTGTGCACACATGGCAATACTTGTTCTGCCAACTCATTCTTTTCGTTTTAGGGTTTAGGATTTTATTTTTTTAATTTCAATTTTAAAACCCACCAACCTTATCCTCTTCCGATTCCCCACATCATTTTCTGATTCCCCACATCCTTTTCCGATTCCCACATCCTATTCCGATTCCCCGTTGTCCATTCCTATTCCCAACCTGAGTCTCTCTTTCATCCTCTCTGTGTTCGCCGACGGTCGTTTAGGGTTTAGGGCATAGAATCCTCCTTCGGCACAGTGAATCCAACTCCTCAATTCTCCGCCCATCCTTATTGATCGCCATAATCCTTTTGCACGATCTATCTCTTCATCTTTCCTTTTCTCTCTCTCTCTTCATCTGTACGTGCTCGAAGACCGCCTCTATGGAAGGGAAAACGACGGTAGTGAAAGTTAATCTCCTTTTTGTTTTGGCGTGTGGTTTGTCGTCTTCGTCTTTATGGCTGGGAATATGTGGGGTTCACTACCTTTCTTGTCGATAATCCCTTAGTCGCAACTCCCATGGATCTAGATCTGGATCGGGATTCGAATGAAGCCATTACACAAAAGGATGTCGACTAAGGAATCAAGAAGGATGGAGACAGAAGGACGGCGGCGAAGAAAGGAAGAAGACTTCAGATAAGGTTTGGATGGGCGCCGGTGAAGAAAAAAGGATGGAGACGAAGAGAGAGAAACAGAAGGGAGGGGAAGAAATCTGAAAATGTTGGTCTGGTTCAAATTTAAACCCATTTAGGGACTTTATTTTTTTTATTTTTCAAAACGACAGTGGTAGTGGAAGTCCAGTCATTCGCCTAGTCAGTGTCCACGGGGCAATTTTGCTGAGTCGACAAACTCCGTTTGCACGAATGGCGATGGAAATCCAGAAAAATAGACGGCTTGTTACGCGTAGTTCATTATTCAATAGTTCGTTACGCCAGAAACATAGGTTATAGGTGATATATACGCGAAACAATGACCAATAGTTAGTTACATCTGAGGGTATTAGGCCTAAACAATATTAGGGTTTTACCATAAATCCTAATTTTTTTAATAAGTAGTCGCAAAATAACTCTCTCCCTCACAACCCTACAAACCCTCGTCGCCTCACACCCTGCCTCACCCCGGCAGCCGCCATCTCATTTCCTCCACCCCGTCTCCCTCTCAAGCAGGACATCAACATCGTTCATCATCGCGGCCAGGGTCCCCACTGGAAGAAGATTGTGGAGAAGCCATTCAGTTTCCGATTGCACAGAAACGATCTCTCCGCATCCATCATACTAAAATTTAATCCCTTTATATTTTCACGGTAAATCTCTATCGATCAGCATGTCCATATTACCTTGTTTCGATCTCTCTAATTTCATATATGTTGCCCGCTTGGATATGCAAATTGAGAAGGAAAATAATCCAAGGATCATAGGTGGAGTTATGCCAATTTTCTTTTGGTTAAAATATGTTATACTGTTTTCGAGGGTTGGTTACTTAAATAGTCACTGAACTTTGGCCAAATAACCCGGAAGTCACTAAACAAAAAAAATTGCTATTGACATTACCAAACTTTGACTCATTATCCAAGAGGTCACTGTTAGCTACGGACATCCATTTTTCCGTCCATCCGCCTATGTGGACTTGCCAACTCAAATGCCACATCATTTAAAGTGCCACATCAAATTCTATGTACTCAAAATCAACCCAAGAGCTCAACCAATTACCCAATCTAACCGAAAACAGATCTGGTCAAAAAACCAGATCTGAAACTCTCTCTCCCTTCTCCTTCTCCTCCCTCCTCCTTCACTTTCTCTTTCCCATCACCGTCGAACCAACCTCCTCACTCTCCTGCCGGCCGCCGTCCTCTCCCCTCTCCGATGACCTCACCGCCGCCCAATCTCCCCCTCCCACTGTGTCCATTAAAGTTGGCTGTTCTCTCTGCCCAGTCCTTGGTTCTGCAATCTCCGGCTTCCTTGAGCTTCAAGCTTCTTCACTTCCCGAGCTTCATCCCTTGGGTTTCTGGCGATGATGTAAATCGAACCCACTCTTCGTCTGCCGATTCCCCGCCTACCCTTTCTTCTGATTCCAGGTTTAGTGACGCGATTATGTTCAATTTCAGAATACTGAGAATGAAATCCCCAATTTGTAATTGGTTATTTCTGGGGTTTGTTTCGGTTCCGGGAAGGGGAAAACGAGTATTGTGTCAACGGATGATTTGGAGTACTTGTCTAAGCTCCTCCGACGACTTTCACCACCGCCGCATCCTCCGTCCCTTGATTGGGAATCCCAAGTAATTAAATCCTCAACACCCCAATCCCACTCCACCCGCCGTTAAATTCTGCAGAAGCTATCTCAGATGTGCCGCTGGGAAGCTCCGCCGGGCGCCACCGCTGGGAAGCCAAGTCCCAAGCTACCCTGCCCAGCAACACAGGAAACAAAATAAAGAGGAGACGGAAGTACCTTACGGAGCATGCGCTCCACAGAACGAATCTGGTTCTTAAGGGAGACGCACTTGGACTTGGCTTTCTTGTCGATTGGCTTGGAGCAGCGGCCGACGGAAGGCTGGCGGCCAATGACCCTACTCTTGCCATAGCCACCGTGGGCCATGCTTGGCAGAGCTCAGTCTATATTCGGAAGCAAACAAAGGTGAGATGAGAGATTGGAACTTCTTAGGGGAGAAGAAAGGTGGATGCGTCAGAGATTGGAGCTTCCCAGCAAAGGCGGCGGCCGGCGGAGCTCCCAGCGGCGGCGGCGGCGAGGGTTAAATGACCATCTGGTTTCGGAGAAGGAGGAAGGAGGAGAGTTTCAGATTTGGTTTTCTGACCAGATCTGGTTTTTCATTTGGTTTTTCGGTTAGATTATGTAATTGAGTCGGGTTGATAATTGGTTGGGTGCTTGGGTTAATTTTGGGTAGATAGGATCTGATGTGGCACTTTAAATGACGTGGCAGTTGAGTTGGCAAGTCCACATAGGCAGATGGATGGAAAAATGGATGTCTGTAGCTAACAGTGACCTCTTGGATAATGAGTCAAGTTTGGTAATGTCAATAGCAATTTTTTTTGTTTAGTGACTTCCGGGTTATTTGGCCAAAGTTCAGTGACTATTTAGGTAACCAACCCCTGTTTTCGATTCTTTTGATTTGATATTATTTTCAATTCTTGCTTGGCCTTATTATTTATTTCTATTTTCCTATTTTATCAAAATTTACAATGATGACCCTCAATAAACAATAACTTAAAATAAAAGGAAAGCCCCAATTCCAAGTCCTAAACCTAATGATGTGTTTCATTTTATTGTGTTGGCAAAATAATACATGAATGAATAATTTCTAGACCTGTCAAACGGGGGTTGGGCGGGCCGTGGGTCACGGGTTCATCGCGTCACGGGTTTCGTCGGGTCATGGGTTCGTCGGGCTGCGGGTCGGGCGGGTCGTGGGTTGGGTCGGGTTGCCTATCGTGTCAGAAACTATTTGCAAAAGAAAATATAATAATTTGTTGTCTAGTACAACATGGGATTTATATATGTGATAATGGTAAACACTCTGGTGCACCCACTAAAAGTGGGAGTACCTACTCCCACTAGCGTTTATGCTATCTAGAGTGGTATTTTCATTGAACTGAACTTTTAAATCAATAGATTTACTCTTAATTAGTCTAAATTGAGCTTAGTTGAAATTTTTAGTCATCATAGTATAAGATTATACCTAATGTTCTTTAGGTTTCCTTCTATAGCGGTATTTTTTCCCAATATGATAGATCATCAGGTCTACCAAATTAGTTTTTCTTTCAAATCGCTCTATGTATCTTTTAACGACATGTAGATTCTTATCCTCGAAAAAACAAGATTTTAAAAACATATCAAAACGTCAGTGGGAGTATCCGGTACTCCCACTTTTAGTGGGAGCACCGGAATGTTCACCGATAATATATACGAAAAATGAGAATAAAAAGTTGAAACAAGTTTTAAGTTTAGAGAAAATTTATTTTGAGAACATTTAAAGTAATGATAAAGGTAATAATTTCTCATTTCATCTCCATGTAAATTTTATGTCATGATACACCCATAATCCTAACTCCTAATACATAAAACTCTATAGTGTATTATTCCTAAATCGAAATTCACTAAACCTTAAACCCTATATGAAAACATCCAAAGTTGAATAGAATTGGATATGATTTAGAATTTAACAATGATGTCACGACCAGAAGAAGACATTTAGAAATTTATCTTTAGATCAGTTACGTTTGGTTCGAATAAAAATAAGACAAATTGTTGAAGTTTTTTTATTGTCAGTCGGATCAGTAAAAGTGTATAACCAAATAAAACAATGATTAAACCTTATAACCATTGAACCTTTTTAATATGTTTTATGATTGGTCTGATCCAAATACATTGGTTTAGAGTGTAGAGTTTAAAGTTTACTATTTATCATTTATGGTTTGAACATGCTAGTAAATATGATGAGTTATATATGTTTATTGATCATATACTAATTATTAGTTATTGTTTAAACTTGTTATAATTTTAGAGTATGATTATAATGTTCAATTAGATTAAATAAAATTTGAATAATAATAAGTAAAAAAGAGAAAAAATTAATGGCGAAAAGAAATAAGGAAGGGAAAATGAGAGAAATAGAAAAAGGTTCATAAAAAATAGGTAAACCAGGAGGGGAAATAAAAAAGAAGAGGGAAAAAGAGTGAGAAATTAGAAAAGAAGAGGGAAAAAAACTAAAAAGAGAGAGGAAATATGAAAAATTTTATGATTTTTTATTAAATATTTTTTTACACATGATAAATATATTATACAATCATATATTTGTTTGAATATATTATATATAATAAGTTAAAATGTTATATTTTAATTAGAATTTTCATACAAGTTTATTGTGTATTTAATAAGGTCAATCAGGTTATTCGAATCATGGTTAATCGGGTTACGAGTTTATCAAGTTACGAGTTAGTCGGGTTGCGGGTTCATTGAACTGTGAATTCATGAGGTTGCGGGTTGGACTAATAATTTCCTATCCTTACCTCCTCCTTAATTGGAACTCACTTATTTCCCTTCTCCGAGTAAACTGCTGCAATGGCGGATTTCAATCTAGCTCACATATCTCTACTCCTCCTCATTCTAACTATATTTCTCATTTTCGTTCTATCAGTTATAGTTAGCCCCCGTCCCGTCAAAATCTCACTAAAGAACCGCCACGTCCTAATCACCGGCGGATTCAGCGGCATTGGCCTCGCAATTGCCCACCATGCCGCCAAGGAGGGTGCCCGCGTCTCCATCCTGGCACGATCCCTCGGCAAGCTCGAGGAAGCTAGAAATTCTATTCAGCTGTCTACCGGAGTTAAAGTCACAGTTTTCGAGGCGGATGTGAGAGATTTTGACGCTGTGAAGAGTGCGATATCAGCGGCTGAGCTGATTGACGTTTTGGTAGTGAACCAGGGTGTGTTCTTGGCGGAGGAGCTGGAGAAGCAGTCGTTGGACGAAGTTAGGTTTATGATCGATGTCAATCTGATCGGAAGTTTCAATGTGATCAAAGCTGTTTTGTCTGGAATGAAAAGATGAGAAGATAGGAGACCTGCTTCTATTGCTCTCGTGTCTTCACAAGCAGGACAGGTAATAATTATTCAGCATATTTTGGCCCATTTTTCATTGCGTTAAATCTCTGTTGCTGCTTTGTTCTGTATATAGATTTTGTTGTTTAACTACTTGTTCTTTGTTATCATCGTTGCCTAGAATGTGGATGATCTGCTAAAACTGAACCACTTTCTAGAATCAATTGGCTTATTCAACAAGTGATATTTGCGGTCCAAAACAAAGCTTCATGTTAGGAATTTTGGGGTGATGTTAGATCTAGAAATTGCAGCCAAGTTATTTCGTTTTCTTTTGGTAGGTTGGGATCTATAGGTATACAGCTTATTCAGCCAGTAAGTTTGGTCTTCGTGGGTTGGCTGAAGCGTTACAGCAAGAAGTCATTGTTGATGACATTCATATCTATCTTGTATTCCCTCCAGATACAGACACTCCTGTGCTAGAAGAAGGTGAGGGATCTGTTTGAGAATCAATTTTGGCATCTCTCAAGTTTATTGCTTTCTGGACTACATTGTGCGTTTAGGATTTTATTTATAAGCTTCGAACGTTATCTCAAGTTTGGCACTTTAGCTTCGACATAACATTGTTGATATGATGCATCTCGTCTACAATATGTTGAATATGTTCTGTTGTAAGTTCGTTCTCACAACAAAACTTACAAAATTCATTTTGGTAACAAAGAATAAGAGAAGGCCACATTTAACTACTATCATTGCAGCTTCATCTAGGGCAATGAAGGCTCCAGAAGTTGCAAAGAAAGCTTTTGATGGAATTAAGTCTGGTAGCTTCTTTGTACCTTGCAACTTGGAGGGGATCTTATTGTCCATTGCAACTGCTGATCTATCTTCTCAGCAATCATACTTGATGGCATTTGTCGAGGTGATCACTTCTGGGATACTGCGCATTGCAGGGCTATACTTCCAGTGGAACTGATACGGAAGTATTGACAAGTGGTACACACACGGTGAGCATTTTATAAGGCATCGGTTTACGTTGTAAAACTTGCAAATTCAGGTTATAATACTAATACCATAGCGTAAACTGAATTCATCCTTGTATATATCAGGATCTTAGGACCTGTTGGTTGTCCAGCTGGAACGACAAAATTACTGGGAGATTTATCAGCAAGTACTTGGGAGACATCAGACATTGATGCAGGAACAAGTATCCCAGGCAACACCAAATGGAATATCACTCTGAAAGATGATTGTGTAGCGTTCTAACATTAGTAATTTGTTCAGTTTATGTGTGGGATGTGTTTAATGGTCCGAAGTGCAAGTTTTAGGACATAACTTGAGTTAGACAGTAAGTAGGTAACTGAAAGTCTGGACATTTGAACTTGGCAGCTGAGAAGTCTTTTCTTTTTTCTTTGTTCTATTTGTACAAAGAAAGAAGAAAGACGTTGTGTATGCAGATATGGCAGGTTTGGCAATTTGCAAGCCATCTACATATCTGGCTACATGCTTCTACTTGTAATGTTCTATGGTAGAGAAATGTAAAAGGTACAATGAATACTAAAATACGAATTTAGCAATTTATAGCAATAAATATCCGAAAAAGAAAACAAAATTTTAATAATCCAATTCTACATTTTAACCATTTATCAAAAGTAACTGGTTTTTTATCTACTGCTCTATGGCGGTGTGTTATTTTAGTATTATTATTATATATATAAGGATTATTGATTTCAATATTGATAAGTAGTGATTTTGTTATTAAACAAAAAATTAATATCTAACTATATTAGGGCTGAAAGTTGGTCTGATGGGTGGTGGGTATTCTTGAACTCAACTTGTATCTATTCGAGTAGTGGGTACCCATAATCCAAATGGGTTTGGGCTTTGGGATGAGTATATGGTCAAATGGGTACCCAAGTTGAACCCATTAACATAGGAGAATCCACTTAGACCCGTATGATGTGCATATGTTCAAGCCCACAACTGCACCTACTGACCCATGCTCATTTAATAATTTTGATTTTTCTTATGAATAGTAAGTTTCATATCATCAAAATTGGTATGAAGTACAATTATATCTAAAAAACATAGCAATGAGGCAAGGCATTACAAGCAATGCTTTGCGCTCAAAAGTCCTACCCGCTATGAGAGTTCTAATATCACTATCTTTTTCTATATTTTCTGTAAACTCCTCTGTACGAAACTTATCACTATAAACCCAAGCACAACGCTCCTTTCCAAATTGAGCTAATTCACAAAAGCCACTCAAGGCTCTTAATCTGTGAAGCCCCTGAATCATCTGAACAACAAGCACAAGCCGCCGTTACCATTCCATACAAACAAGGCAAGTGACATTTTCTGCCACATAATTGAGCCCCAAGTTTGTGTTCAATCAAACTTGAAACATATCTCATTTGCTTGACTTTGAAATCAGTACCATGACTTGGCAGAGCACATCAATTACTTTTTTTCTAACCAAGATATCAAGATCAACTTTCTTGTACATTGATCACCCTCACGAATCCAAAGAGCCCTTAAGGAAATCTAGCTCCTCACTGCTTTTATGCACCTCCTCAAAGTTAAGCTTCCTAGGAATATCAAGTGCAGACGCTTTTGCAGACTGCAGATGAACACTAGCAGCTGCAACCCTATTCTATCTACTGTGTTTACACTAGCAGCTGCAACCCTATTCTATCTACTGTGTTAAACTCTCGAACATTCCAAACCCAACAAATCATCTTCTCCTTGTTCTAGTATTCCATGAGCTATTAAGGCCATACTAATACTCCTCTTGAAGGGACTTTCTTACCAATGCTGTAATAATCACCAAAAGTGGATTTCCTTGGGGTTTTGCAACCATCTTCATCGTTTGCCTCTTCTGCTTTTTTTTCACTCTCATCACTACATATTATACCATCTTGAATTTTACTACCACTCATCATTTTAGGGCTCAAAGAGGTAAGTACTTCTTTCCCGTCCTATGGCGGTGTGTTATTTTAGTATCATTATATATCATATATAAGGATCATTAATTTCAATATTGATAAGTTAGTGATTTTATTATAAAACAACAAATTAATATCTAACTATATTAGAGCTTGAAATTGGGCTAATGGGTGGTGGGTATTCTCGAACCCAATTTTGATGGCCCCAGCTCCAGCTGCCTTTGTGCTCCAAGGCGGCCCAGAGGTAGCCTTACTAAAATGGGTTGACAATCCAAGAACAGGCCTACCAGTGAAGGCAAACGATGGCCCAGGCGATTACTTCAGGCTCGGCCCGAACAAGCCAAGAGGCTAGGGGTGGAAGTTTGGGATTGGGATTTGGGAATTCCCATTCCCAAATTTAAATTCCCAAATTATTTAGGGAATTGGGAACCCATGTACCAAAATTAAAATTAAAAATTGGGTTTGGGATTAAGAAATGTGAATGGAAATTAAGTTTGGGTTTGGGAAAGCCCAAATACCAAACTAACCCATCCAACAGAGTCTAACATATAAGAACAATTTGTTTGGGACTTAACCGTCAAACTTTTTGCTGGTAAAGTTTGAATAAAAAAATATGTCGCCATAAATTATACTTGCATAATTCAATTGTACCGCCAAAATCTTTTTAACATTTGGGATTCTGCCGTCAAAATTTGATTTTAATTCCACCAATTAGGGTTTAGGGTATTATCGCTAAATTTTTTCGATATTGACGAAAATCTGGCGGTGAAGAAATTATGGTGACGTCGATGAAAATATGGCGGCGGAATTCTGGTGACATAGATGGAAATTGGCGACGAAAGTTCCACGACGGAAGTTCGACGACATCTGCGAAAGCCCCACGACAAAAATATGGCGGCAGAGAAAGTCCAACAACGTAGATGGAATTTGATAGCGGAATTCCGGCGACATCGATGAAAATTATTAGGCGGAAGTTCGGCGAAAATTGCGGAAGTTTGGCGGCGAAGTTTAGCGGTGGTGACAAAAATCTGGCGGCTGAGAAAGTACGGCGACATCAATAGAAATTTGGCGAAAATATTCAAGCGACGTCGATGAAAATTCGTCAGCAAAATTTCGACGTCATCTACGAAAGTTCAATGACAAATATTTGCGGCGAAAGTTTGGCGGTGGCACAAAACTCCAATAGTAAAAATCTGGTGACGTCGACAGAATTCCGGCGACGGATGTTTGGTGACATTGTTAAATTCTAACGAAGGAAATTCGGTGGTGAAAATTTGGTCGTGGTGATGGAAATATGTTGGCGGAGAATGTACGGCGACATCAATGGAAATTTGGCGGCGAAATTTTGGCGACAATAAATTCATGAAAATTTGGCGGCGGAAGTTTGACGGCATCTGCGAATGTCTAACGATAAAAATCTGGCGGCGAAAGTTTGGTGGTGTTGACGGAAATCCAGCGGCAGAAGTTTGGCGACATTTTGGTAAGTACGACAATAGAAATTTGTTGGCAAAAGTTTGGCGGTGGTGACAGTAATCCGGCGGCGGAGAAATTCCGGCGACGTAGATGAAAATTCATCGGCGGAAGTTCGGCGACATATGTGGAAGTCCGATGATAAAAATTCGGTGACAAAATTTAGGCCAAACTTGAGAAAGATTCCATGTGTTAATTTGAATTTGGGAATTTGAGATCCCGATTCCCAAATTAGAATTCCCGTTCGCGAATAAAAATTCCCAAATTAAATTTGGGAATGGGAGCCTTAATTTTTTTTTTTTTTTTTTGTCGTGGTAACTCCAGTTACGGAGGACCATAGATCGTGCACCATCCTAACTAAAAAGATAAAAGAAAAAGAAAAAAGGAAAAAAAGGGGGTGGGGGGTTGATTTAAAGGACAAACCTAAACATAAGGCTAGCCCTTAGTTTTGATTTTGAAATGCAAAGCTAGCTAGATTATGCATAAATAAACCATGTTACATGTAAACTTGGCCACATCATCATGTGCTTTGAATTTCTTGATCTTTTTACAGTCTTATACATCACCCCAAACATCATTTTGAGAAGAATTCGAACTTCCTACAATCTAAAAGAACAATTCAATTAAAATTCAATTACGCTAGCCCAATTAAATTAATTTCAATATAAAACTTGACACCAATTACGCCAGCCCAATTAAATTAATTTCAATATAAAATTCCAGGAATGAATTCAATTACCAAAGATGGAAATGTTAATTCGTCTTGCAGCCCTAAATCCGGGTAATCATATCAATTAATATAAATAACACAATAATCAAGGATTTAATTTTGAAATATTTAAGGTCTTGGCAGCCGAATTAATTATTGATTAAATTAGATTAATACAAACGTTTTTAGGAAAAGGAAGGTCAATTAATCTTCTCTTATTAATGATTTTAATTGGTAAGCGTTATTAGCGAAATTCAATCAGACTATCAAAAGAATTGATTCCGGCGAGTAAAATTCGGCGACTAAATCCGCCGGCCAAGCCCCCTTTTGATTTCCGCCGGCCACAATCCGGAGTAATCACCTAACAGTAATAAGCATAAGGATTCTTCACGTTACAGTTTGGATGAAAGCAACTTCTTTTACCAACAACCCCAAAAACTTCTCTCTTTAACGTTTATGAAGGAATTAGAATCAAGGATCAAAGAAAATCAAACAACAGATGAGTAAAATTCAAATTCAATATCCACTAGGGAATAATTCGGACCAAGTCTCGATTCCGGCATAGATTTTAATCCATCCGCATTCAAAACCATGTAATGAGGACAAGTCTCACCATGGATTGCTTTTCAAGAAAAGGAGGGGGACCAAACCTGAAGCGAAACCTCATCGACGGCCACAACCGGCTGTCGACAACTCGAGATTCGATGTCTGCGACCCGAAGCCATTGCTTGCAAACCAGAGAGAAGGTTTTTCTTAAGATTGGATCGTCAACCCAACTGAGGATGGAAGCGACTTCATCGTCGCCGAGTTCCGGCATGATTGTCGCTTGGGAGGTGGAGGAACATCAAAATACAAAAACGAAAGACGAAATCATAGGTTTCGTACCAGTAGTAGCTGTAATGTATGCTTCGATGCCAGTAAATAACGATCGACAAACAGCACAGAGAATATATTCCAGGGCAAAAACTCTCACAACAAATGCAACAGACTCGAAAGGGAAAGGAAGATACGAATTCAAACAAAATCAAAATCAAAATCAAACGCAACCGCCTCATTAACTCCACATTCTGCTATTCAACTGACGGAGACAGTACAAAGAATCAGAAAACTACAAACAAATTGGAATAGCTCAGTTTCAGAGTGAATCAAAACACGTACGCTTGGTGGAAGTCATCAATGGAGCGAGCCGGAGACACGAAGAGGCAGACGAGAAGAAGAACAATCATAGGAATCAAACTCCGGCGAGAAGTCGTCGTCGTCGTCATCGTCATCGTCTGATCTGGGAATGGCAGCGGCGAATGGGAGCCTTAATTTGGGAATTGGGAATTGGGATTTTGAAAATATGGGAATGGGCCTCCCATTCCCTCCCAATTTCCACCCCTACAAGAGGCCCATTGCAGCGGCCCACCATGGCGAACCGTTGGGTTTAGAAGCACTGGAACACGTGTCAACATCCTACGGGGCTACCAAAGAACGGCCAGGATCTATCCTTGGCGATCAAGACAGGGGGGCTATAAATACTCCCTCACCTCCATATAACCAGGGGACAATACTTTTACCCAGCGGACAAACGCTCCACGGTACGTCACACCTTCTCTCTCTCCTTCTCTCTACTATCCAATCGCCTCCTACCCCTTTGAGCTGACTACTACCCCTCTCACATACGAGGTACTTGGACAAGCTGAAACCAATTCACTTGGGCTTCCATTCACTATTGGGCTTCCATTCACTATTGGGCCAGGCGATCAGGCTGGAACAAATTTGTACCTATTCGAGTAGTGGGTACCCATAACCTGAATGGGTTTGGGCTTTGGCATGAGTTTATGGTCAAATGGGTACCCTTAATTTTATTATAAATAATTTTGTATTGCATACATCACTTTATTGTAGGTAATTTTATATTTTCAAATGTATCCACTATGGTCTTTTAATTTTGAAAAATACAAAATATATAAATAAATATATAGTGAACTTCATGGTTATATATTTTAATTGGTCAACTAATTTAAATAAATAAAGGTTTAATTAGATCTGTTTTAATTTTATTTTTTACTTGATTATAAAAATAGGTTCCAAATAGGATAATACTGCACTATATATTATATGATTCAATCTAAAGAATCTATCTAATAAGTTATTAGTTCAAGGTATTGTTGAATTTCTCTCATAAGTATAAAGTTACTCCATCTATTACTCGTTAAAAAGACAACTTAAAGATAAGTCCAAAATGACCATTTCATCATATTATGACTCGACCTCATATACCTGCTCAACGTATCCCACTACAACAAACATGTCATTTAACGCCGCCCACATATGTGAATTTAATAGCGGCTAAGTTGTCGCTGTTAAATTAGATAGTTTAACAGCGGCCACGAAAATATAACAGCGGACAGTTGGCCGCTGTTAAATAATGCAATCTGATTAGCTGGTTTCATCTCACACAGATTGTCATTTTAGTGGAACCCTAATTCTTCTCTACTTCCTCTCCCCTCTTCCTTCTTCTTCTCTTCTTCCTTCTCGGCGGCATAACCCTACTTGCTCTCGGCAGCATAACCCTTCTTCCTTCTTTTCTCGGCGGCATTCAAAAGAGTTTTCCTCAGTTGCAAAGAAGAAGAAGAAGCAGAGCTCTTCCCGCAGGAGAGGACGAAGAAGCTCCTCCAGTCCCGCGATCACAACGACAGCAAGGATTTCGCCGTCCTTGCTCACGAGACGGATCCTTTCCTCGACGGCTTAGATCAGATCTTGGCCGTCGCTGGAGTCCTCCTCTCCTCCGAAAAGAAGATCAACAACCACCACCACGACTGCTACTCCATCCTCCAGCTCGATCCCGCACCAACAACCTCAGTCTCATCAAGAAGCAGTACTGCCGCCTCTCCCTTCTCCTCTGTAACATCCCCGCCCAACCAAACGGATTGGAACTCGAGTTTGGATGGTTTAGACATTGGAAACAATGTTCTTGAGGTCCCATCGAAGTTCGGGACGTTCGAATTTGAGTTGGGTCGAGTTAAAACACCTTGGGGGTGCATTTGATGATACGTGGGCCGTGTTTCATGCATTGAGTGTTAAAATTTGGATTTTAGGAGTTTCTTCACTTTTTCATTTTCTCCATCTTCCCCCAAACCCGTGTTTGAAGAACCAAAAATCCATTTGGGTCAATCCTTGATTCCGGGAGTTGTAGAGCTTCGATTGACGATCCGTTTCTTGCTACACGTTCGTGGCGGTGAGAGGAAGAGATATCTAGTCGTGGTTCTGGATGGGTCGGAGCAGGCTGCTGTCCGTGGAAGAAGGAAGAGCTACGTTTTTGTGTCTCAGCCAGAAATCTCCAAAACTTCAAACCTCGATTCTGAGAGTTGTAGAGATCCGATTGGCGATCCGTTTCTTGCTATGAGTTCGTTGTGATGAGAGGAAGAGATCGCACCCAGAAGTTCTGGATATTTCGGAGTAAGCTGCTGTCGGTGAAGAGGAGGATAGCTACGTTTTTGGTGTCTGAGAGTTTGGTTGTTCGGGTTTCTTGAAGAGTTTAGAGCCTCGTCTTCTTGTCAGGTGAGGGTTTAGCGTACGATAGGTAGTCTTGTCGGTGTGAGGAGTTACAATTCAGACTTAGAAAAAATGTAGGGCCTTGCATGAAATTGAAAGAGAGTAAAAGGGGAAAATTGTTCTGCAATTGATTGTTCTGTGAAATATGCTGTTTTGATGATTGTTGGATATTTGTTAATTGATGGATTGGTTGATGATTGATGGCTGTTTGTGATGAGTTTTATTGGAGAAATTGATTAACATGGATGATAAATTGATCGGAACTAGTAAAGAGTGATAGGAGGGACGGGTATGTGAACATGAGAATTGTGTATATTATGCTATTGTCAGTCTGTGGTTGCAGGAGGGTGGTCCTGCCAATGTGGGGTCGCCCTTAATTGATGAACAGGTGGATGGCTCCACCAATGTGTGGTCATCCAATGAAGGACGTACAGGAGGGTAACCCTACGACTCATGACATGGCTTCCCCTGTACTTGCAGGTGGGGGTGGCCGGTGAGCTAGCCGTTTACCCTTAAACTGTTTGTGCCGTGGGAGGCGTTAAATGTCTTGTGATGTGTGGTTATGTGTGATGTGGGATTATTGAATGATTTGGATTGTGTGGATTTACATGATGTTGGGATTGAGATGATGCTAGGTGTTGATGTATGAATTATGCAACGTGCCTTTTAGGTAGAATTGATGATGCGTGTGAAGGTGGTTGTTAATGTGTTTAGGGTGGTAGACTATGACTTAGAACCGGCTACTGGAATCGGTAGGGAATGTAGGTATGGAATTGGACAATAGAATCGGTACGTGGAATTGACTTATGGAATTGGTTAAGGGAATTGGTAAATGGAATTGAGTAATGGAATTGGGTGGTGTGATTGCATGAACTAGTTGAACTGGGGTCGTATGATTGATTTGAATGAAATTGATGCTATGTGTGATGGTGATTGATAGTGTGTCTTTTGGTTATCGTAGTAAGGTTGGAGTCTTGAATGTGGATTGGTAAATGGTAGAGAAGAATGAGGATGTCAGAATTGGTCGAATTGTGGCTAGGAATCGTGTTAGATGAATTATGTAAACTAGATAGATTATGTGGTTTAATCTAGTAATGCTCAATAGGAGAGTTGAAATGGTAAATTGATGCTGTCGTGATTGTTACTGTTATGTGGTGTTGGGTGACTGGTGTGATTGTATGGTTGACTTGTGTGAGTGTATAGTTGACTAGGTGGCTAGAAATGGGAGTGCGGAGTTTAATAGACTTAGAACAGAATTAGGTCTTGCATGAACCTATGAGAGTAAAACTGAATAACTGTCTTGTGATTGACGTATGATGATTGTGCTGATCTATGTGTGATGTGGGGATTGGGATATAAGATGATAGCTAATGTATTTGATCTAGAAATGTGAGATGAGATGAGGTTGGATGCGATGAATTCTATGATTGTATCTATTATTGCCGGTTGTGGTTAGACTAGAATTATGTCCTAGAATTGGAACATAGAATTGGTGTTTGGAACTAGAACGTGAAATTGTGTGGTGGAATCATGGTGTGGATTTGTGATGTGGGTTTGTGTTGTGGTATTGTGATGTGGCATTGTGATGTGTAATTTGTGTAGTGGATTTGTAAAGTGGAATTGGGAAGTGGGTTTGTAAAGTGGAATTAATCAAATGGAATTGGGTAAATGGAATTTAAATGATAGAACTGGAAGGAGCCAACGTTACCCCAAATGTGTTTCACCCACCGACGGACTGGTGGTTAGGGCCTACCGACGAACTGGTAGATTAGTCTCCCGACGGGGAGTGGAATTGTGGAATTGTGGAATTATGGAATTGTGGATATGTGACGTGTTCCCCATGCGGTAGGGGAGCACGAGGCCGGCGGGGTAGCGGGGAATAACTCCTTATGGCGCCTAATGAACTCACCTAGATCAATGAATGTGTGGTATGTGTTAGTGATGAGAATGCTTGGTTATGTGCGGTGGTGTATGCGTGTTTGTGAGTGTGTGTGGAATAAGATGCATGTGTGATTCGTGTATGGTATGTGTATTGGAGGATGTTAGTGAAGTGCCTAGTGTTGTGTTGTGAATTATGTTGTTGTGATGAGATGTGAGATAGGAGTTGAATGGTCTAGGATTGATGATGATGATAAGTGTGAATTTGGGTAATGTGGGTGTTGTGGTTAATGTGTGGGTGTTGTGGTTGATGTGTGAGTGGAAGTGTTGTTAGTGATAGTGAGTTGTATTGTGATGTAATGTTGAATTGTGCGCTACATGAGTTGGCTATATCGTGTACTTGTGAATGGATGACTTGGGTTACATTGTTGAGACTGTTAGTTGTGGGCAATGGACTGAGTAGTGCACCTGTGTGATCACCTAGAAAATATGAAGGAGAAATGGAGAGTAAATGTATGCGTGTGAAGGTGAATGTATGAGTATTGATTGAATTGGGGGACGATTGGTTACATGATTTTGGTTATGTTTGTGCATGTGGTTTTCTCTGTTGCATAATGTGGAGTTGGATGCGGTGTAATGTTGAGCTTATGCATGTTAAACTCTTGTGGATGTTAATTGAGATTTGAGCTTATGTGATCACCTAGTATCATGTTAGGAATTAAAATGAGGATGGCTGTGTCAGATTCCATTGTTGTTTGTGTGCGGAGTTGGGATCGCTCTTAGGCTAGGTTCGGCGCATAGTTAAACCCAGTGGGTTCGCTCAGTTTCATTAGGAAGCTGATCCCCCCCCCCCCCAGTTTCTCTTTTCAGGTGTTCGGTTGAGTTCGGAGGAGTTGCAGGTTGGAGTTGTGAAGTGAAGACTAGGAAGCTATTGTGGAGTGACCACTGTTTTAATTTTAGATTTCAGTTGACACCTTTGGTTGGGAATTTTGTAATCGTTTTGAGATTTGGTTTTAGATTTCAGATTTTATGTAATGAAGGCCTTCAATTGATTTTGAACTTTTTAATGGAGAGTTGTTTCTATTTCCGCTGCGTTTTACTCCTTTATTTAAATGTTGTATCTTCGAGTAGCACTCAAACCGGTTCGACCACGGGATAAACCCGGGTCGGTTTGGGACGGGTGTTACAAGTGGTATCAGAGCCTGGTTAGTTGCTGCTGTGTTGGTGATTCGTCTCTTCTTCTAGAGGAGTAATTAACCTCATATGGGAAAGGATGGAGCATCAGCACAGGACCGACTTTCAGGGATTTTCAAAGTGTTTTGAAATGGGTGGGAAGTTTTGAAAGGAAAGTGTTTTGAGCTTGAAAGGAGAGTGATTTGAAATGCAATGTGATTTATGAAATTGTCAATGAAAGTTTTGTGTCCTCCTGTAGTGAAGAGGGTGTCGGAGTAGTTGGAGTGGAATTGGTGGTAGACTAGGAGGTTGGTTGGAAGTAGAGCCCTTGTAGAATTTTGTTGAGTTAAGTGGAGTGTTCGAGGAGTGTGAAGTTTGGTCGGAGGTGTTAGCTGAGAGTTTCTTGCTTGTTGTGTTGTGCTTGTGCTCTCGTGTGAGTTGTGTTGGTTGCGTTTTGGTTGTGTTCTTGTGGTGAGTAGTGCCGTCGAGGTTCGGTTGTGCGTGTCTGTTAGGTAAAAGTTCGAAGTAGTGTGTGGAGTAGTGCCCTTAGAAGGTGTGTGTTGTTAGAGCCGTTAAAAGGAAGTTTCGGGAGGTTAATGTGATCCCTATGTTGCTGCTGCATTTGTTGCTGTGATTTGTGGTTGCGTTGCTAGAGTGAGTTGGGTTGTGATTTCGGGGATGAAATCTCTTGAAGTTGTGGAGACTTGTAACATCCCCGCCCAACCAAACGGATTGGAACTCGAGTTTGGATGGTTTAGACATTGGAAACAATGTTCTTGAGGTCCCATCGAAGTTCGGGACGTTCGAATTTGAGTTGGGTCGAGTTTAAAACACCTTGGGGGTGCATTTGATGATACGTGGGCGTGTTTCATGCATTGAGTGTTAAAATTCGGATTTTAGGAGTTTCTTCACTTTTTCATTTTCTCCATCTTCCCCCAAACACGTGTTTGAAGAACCAAAAACCCATTTGGGTCAATCCTTGATTCCGGGAGTTGTAGAGCTTCGATTGAGATCCGTTTCTTGCTACACGTTCGTGGCGGTGAGAGGAAGAGATCTCTAGTCGTGGTTCTGGCTGGGTCGGAGCAGGCTGCTGTCCGTGGAAGAAGGAAGAGCTACGTTTTTGTTCTCAGCCAGAAATCTCCAAAACTTCAAACCTCGATTCTGAGAGTTGTAGAGATCCGATTGGCGATCCGTTTCTTGCTATGAGTTCGTTGTGATGAGAGGAAGAGATCGCACCCAGAAGTTCTGGATATTTCGGAGTAAGCTGCTGTCGGTGAAGAGGAGGATAGCTACGTTTTTTGTGTCTGAGAGTTTGGTTGTTCGGGTTTCTTGAAGAGTTTAGAGCCTCGTCTTCTTGTCAGGTGAGGGTTTAGCATACGATAGGTAGTCTTGTCGGTGTGAGGAGTTACAATTCAGACTTAGAAAAAATGTAGGGCCTTGCATGAAATTGAAAGAGAGTAAAAGGGGAAAATTGTTCTGCAATTGATTGTTCTGTGAATATGCTGTTTTGATGATTGTTGGATATTTGTTAATTAATGGATTGGTTGATGATTGATGGCTGTTTGTGATGAGTTTTATTGGAGAAATTGATTAACATGGATGATAAATTGATCGGAACTAGTAAAGAGTGATAGGAGGGACGGGTATGTGAACATGAGAATTGTGTATATTATGCTATTGTCAGTCTGTGGTTGCAGGAGGGTGGTCCTGCCAATGTGGGGTCGCCCTTAATTGATGAACAGGTGGATGGCTCCACCAATGTGTGGTCATCCAATGAAGGACGTACAGGAGGGTAACCCTACGACTCATGACATGGCTTCCCCTGTACTTGCAGGTGGGGGTGGCCGGTGAGCTAGCCGTTTACCCTTAAACTGTTTGTGCCGTGGGAGGCGTTGAATGTCTTGTGATGTGTGGTTATGTGTGATGTGGGATTATTGAATGATTTGGATTGTGTGGGTTTACATGATGTTGGGATTGAGATGATGCTAGGTGTTGATGTATGAATTATGCAACATGCCTTTTAGGTAGAATTGATGATGCGTGTGAAGGTGGTTGTTAATGTGTTTAGGGTGGTAGACTATGACTTAGAACCGGCTACTGGAATCGGTAGGGAATGTAGGTATGGAATTGGACAATAGAATCGGTAGTGGAATTGACTTATGGAATTGGTTAAGGGAATTGGTAAATGGAATTGAGTAATGGAATTGGGTGGTGTGATTGCATGAACTAGTTGAACTGGGGTCGTATGATTGATTTGAATGAAATTGATGCTGTGTGTGATGGTGATTGATAGTGTGTCTTTTGGTTATCGTAGTAAGGTTGGAGTCTTGAATGTGGATTGGTAAATGGTAGAGAAGAATGAGGATGTCAGAATTGGTCGAATTGTGGCTAGGAATCGTGTTAGATGAATTATGTAAACTAGATAGATTATGTGGTTTAATCTAGTAATGCTCAATAGGAGAGTTGAAATGGTAAATTGATGCTGTCGTGATTGTTACTGTTATGTGGTGTTGGGTGACTGGTGTGATTGTATGGTTGACTTGTGTGAGTGTATAGTTGACTAGGTGGCTAGAAATGGGAGTGCGGAGTTTAATAGACTTAGAACAGAATTAGGTCTTGCATGAACCTATGAGAGTAAAACTGAATAACTGTCTTGTGATTGACGTATGATGATTGTGTTGATCTATGTGTGATGTGGGGATTGGGATATAAGATGATAGCTAATGTATTTGATCTAGAAATGTGAGATGAGATGAGGTTGGATGCGATGAATTCTATGATTGTATCTATTATTGCCGGTTGTGGTTAGACTAGAATTATGTCCTAGAATTGGAACATAGAATTGGTGTTTGGAACTAGAACGTGGAATTGTGTGGTGGAATCATGGTGTGGATTTGTGATGTGGGTTTGTGTTGTGGTATTGTGATGTGGCATTGTGATGTGTAATTTGTGTAGTGGATTTGTAAAGTGGAATTGGGAAGTGGGTTTGTAAAGTGGAATTAATCAAATGGAATTGGGTAAATGGAATTTAAATGATAGAACTGGAAGGAGCCAACGTTACCCCAAATGTGTTTCACCCACCGACGGACTGGTGGTTAGGGCCTACCGACGGACTGGTAGATTAGTCTCCCGACGGGGAGTGGAATTGTGAAATTGTGGAATTGTGGAATTGTGGAATTATGGAATTGTGGATATGTGACGTGTTCCCCATGCGGTAGGGGTGCACGAGGCCGGCGGGGTAGCGGGGGAATAACTCCTTATGGCGCCTAATGAACTCACCTAGATCAATGAATGTGTGGTATGTGTTAGTGATGAGAATGCTTGGTTATGTGCGGTGGTGTATGCGTGTTTGTGAGTGTGTGTGGAATAAGATGCATGTGTGATTCGTGTATGGTATGTGTATTGGAGGTGTTAGTGAAGTGCCTAGTGTTGTGTTGTGAATTATGTTGTTGTGATGAGATGTGAGATAGGAGTTGAATGGTCTAGGATTGATGATGATGATAAGTGTGAATTTGGGTAATGTGGGTGTTGTGGTTAATGTGTGGGTGTTGTGGTTGATGTGTGAGTGGAAGTGTTGTTAGTGATAGTGAGTTGTATTGTGATGTAATGTTGAATTGTGCGCTACATGAGTTGGCTATATCGTGTACTTGTGAATGGATGACTTGGGTTACATTGTTGAGACTGTTAGTTGTGGGCAATGGACTGAGTAGTGCACCTGTGTGATCACCTAGAAAATATGAAGGAGAAATGGAGAGTAAATGTATGCGTGTGAAGGTGAATGTATGAGTATTGATTGAATTGGGGGACGATTGGTTACATGATTTTGGTTATGTTTGTGCATGTGGTTTTCTCTGTTGCATAATGTGGAGTTGGATGCGGTGTAATGTTGAGCTTATGCATGTTAAACTCTTGTGGATGTTAATTGAGATTTGAGCTTATGTGATCACCTAGTATCATGTTAGGAATTAAAATGAGGATGGCTGTGTCAGATTCCATTGTTGTTTGTGTGCGGAGTTGGGATCGCTCTTAGGCTAGGTTCGGCGCATAGTTAAACCCAGTGGGTTCGCTCAGTTTCATTAGGAAGCTGATCCCCCCCCCCTAGTTTCTCTTTTCAGGTGTTCGGTTGAGTTCGGAGGAGTTGCAGGTTGGAGTTGTGAAGTGAAGACTAGGAAGCTATTGTGGAGTGACCACTGTTTTAATTTTAGATTTCAGTTGACACCTTTGGTTGGGAATTTTGTAATCGTTTTGAGATTTGGTTTCAGATTTCAGATTTTATGTAATGAAGGCCTTCAATTGATTTTGAACTTTTTAATGGAGAGTTGTTTCTATTTCCGCTGCGTTTTACTCCTTTATTTAAATGCTGTATCTTCGAGTAGCACTCAAACCGGTTCGACCACGGGTAAACCCGGGTCGGTTTGGGACGGGTGTTACATCCTCCACCCAGACAAGAACAAATTCCCCTCTGCCGATCAGGCCTTCAAGCTGGTCGCCTAGGCCGTCTTGTCGATTCCTTCAAGAAGTCTCCCTTCGTAGCAGTTTGACATTTTGGGTGTTAATCTAAATCCCACTATACAACTATTACGAGATTCAATTCTATGAGAGACTATTACGAGAAACTATTCTAATTCGGTTGGCTATCGCCAGAGCGTCGTCGATTAAAATTTCTAAACGAAATAATTTAACAATGGCCACTGGCCGCTGTTAACTTCAATAAATTAATAGTGGCTAATAGCTGCTGTTAAACTTCAATTAATTAGCAGTGCCCATGTGGTTTAACCGTGGCCACATTTTGTTGTTGTTAAACTAATTTAGCATTGGGCAACTTAACAACGACGTGCAGCCACGGTTAAACTAATTTAACGGTGGCCACGACCGCCATTAAACTACAATTCTGCCACCGTTAAATTGCATGTGGGAGTCATCATCAGCTGCGAAGGAAACCCCTAGAGATCAGGAGAGCTTCAAATAAGCGGCTGAGTGGAGGAAGGAATTTTAGGTTTTGGCGGAGGAGAAGTGGCCACTACCTTTGGCGATTTGTCTCTGCATGGAAGTAAATTAGATTCCACAAATTGAAATACCGACGTGTCATGTAAATCATCTATCTCTTTGAAGATATAGTTAGATTGTTTGTGAAGAGGAAACAGAAGAAACCTCATATTTCTCATATAAGAATATTTAGAAGTGATATATACATCTCAATTGCTCCACCACAATTCATTAAGATAAGTCTCAATAATAGAGATTGAGAAATTATATATGTTGGGTACGAGTCTTCGTTGATAGTGAAATATTTACACTATTGTCGGGAGATTTATAGATGACTCGTTTAGATGAACAATCATTTTGTGATTCAAATTTCTCAACATTAGGGGGAGAAAATCAAATGTTGGGCAAAGAGATTCGTTGGAATGAATTATCATTATCTCATTTTGATTGTCGCACTAAACAATATGAACTTAAAGTTCACAAAAATAATTCATTAATAAAGTTGAGTTGATCAACTGCCAAATGTTTTAACAACCCGAAATAGTGACATAAAATAAATCTCTTATGTCAACTATATTTGCTCCGACATAAGTGTTTTTCTTATTGGTAAAAACACAAATGAGTTTAAAACACTCATGAAGCATGAAAAATCAATCGATTCCAAAGATATAAATCCTCAAAAAAAAAAAAAATGAAAGGAGCTTTAAATTAAGATGGTCAAAATTGAGGGTAATCAAACAAATACATATGCTCCTGAAGAGCATCAGATACCTGATAATTATGAATGAAAAATATATCAATTAATTATGTTTTTGATGAAAAACTTTGGAATCATGATGAAGTCAACGTTGATGGAAAAATTTATTACAATGCAGCGCTAAATTGGATAAGCGAAAATGAGGATCATGAGCCAAATTCATTAATGCATGCAAAGAAAGAAATGATTGGCCAAAAATGGAAAATATGATTGTGACAATATTATATTCCCTAGAAAAATGAAAAGTTTTTATATAAAAAGTCTCTACACATGAAAATGTAACCAAATGAGAAATATATATATTTGTCTAACTACGATTATAATAAAAATCGTAAAATTGTGGGTTATAAGACATCTCATTTTGAAAGGTTTTGTACAATGATAAAAACCTATATACTATTGGTTATGATGAAACATATTTTCATTTGGTGGATGCAACAACTTTTCATTATATAGTCTGGCAATTTGTGAAGGGAAATATTTATCTTTGATGGATGTCATTACAACATATATGTATGGTTTGTCTAATAATGACATATATGCGTATATGAAATTCCCGGAATGATTCATTTTACTAAATGCAAACAATAAGTCAAGTTCACGTGAACAGTATTCAATCATATTGAATTGACGTCATACGAATTATGAGATTGAGAAAGAATGATATATTTCGTATACCAAATATTTTTTTATATTTAATACTTGATTTTTATCATTAAATTTTTTTTGGTTTTGAATATATTGTATCAAAATTTCTATGACTTTCTTTTGTTTTGAAAATGTGTTTTCTTTATTTCTAAAGGTTAAGAAGTTATCATCTTATTATCTATTTGATTAGCTATTAAGACTCGTGAAGAGTTTCTCAAAGAAATTAGCTATTTGATTAGAGAGTTTGAGATGAAAGATATGAAACAATATCATTGTAAATCACTTGCAAATTTAGCATCTCTCAAACATGATTGTTGTTTATCAACAAAGATACACTACCTAAATGATGAAAATTTTGATATGGATATATATTGTCCATAACTACCTTGATGGTAGTAAGATCATTATATATGAGTAGATGTCAATATACATCAGTAAAGTAAGAATCATTTTGTCCTGAAGTACCGTATCTTAGTGCAACAAGAGCACTCATGAATCTTGCTAGTCTTATAAGACTTGATTCATCTATCAATAAATATTTTGGCAAGATTATACTCTACTCTCACTCAATAACATGAAGATCAATTGAAGCATATACTATGTTATGTTCAAATAACATAAGATTTCAAATTATTTATTTGAGCATATTGAAAGACATGTCAATGAGTTACATGGTCTTTAAATATCGATACGATCTTTGTGTTGGTCAATTATAAATTGAGTTCACTTGGCTATATAACTATTTGGTGGTTTGTGAAACAAACTATAAAGCCACATCATCATTCACATGCATGATCATATAGTTCATGCATAATGAGTACATATATCCTCAAGTTGTAAGAGGATCACATTAGAAAAGCTAAAAGAATATGTGTTTGACGAAGTTATTTTTCCAACACGAATTTCTAGATACCGGTAGAATAACTAGTGAAAATTATGATCCAGCCACAATCTAACATATTTGTTCACAAAGTTACTACATACATCAAGATCATTTTCATAAAATTGAATTTCAAAGATTGAATGATTTTGAGTCATCATATCATGAGGGGGAGTTAATACGCACTGCACTCTTTTTCCCTTAACCATGGTTTTTCCCATTGGGTTTTCCTGGTAAGGTTTTTAATGAGGTAATATGTGATAGCGTATTATACGAATAATATATTATATCCCCATAGATATATTGTCCTTCAATTGATTTTTCTCTTGTAAAGTTGTAAGGGGCATATCATTAACCATTGGACATTCAAGGGGGAGTGTTATGAATAATATTGTAGTGAATGTCCATGATTCATGCTTCCTTAACATTGATCATAAGAATCAATGTCTTCCATGACCCATTCTTCTCCCCATTCATGTTTAATTATATGAGCCCATTTATGACTCATTATTCTCTCTATTCATGTGTAATTACATTAGACTATAGGAGTTATGTATTATGTGCCTATAAATAGAGCACATCATTGTATCTATTGGTATGAATAAGAAGACGCAATCCTCTCGTCTTTCTCTCTACTACATAGTTCATAGTTCTCCATCATTTTCATAACATAATAATAATATTGATCATAATTAATAAGTGAAAAGGCCGGAAAACGGGTGCGTCCTCCCGCCACCGATCCTCTTTTCCCACGACGGGCAGCTGACCATTTTTTCCGTTTATTTTTTGAAATAAAACAATTACTCCTCTATTATTATATATATTAACAAATACAAAATCAAAGCATACATTACACCCACAATTCCCAATTCCCAATTCCATCCAACCCATCTGTCATTCTTCCGTTCCCAATTCAATCAAAAACAACAACACATGGCCTCACCGTCGTCAATCTCCGGCGGACGCCACCTTTTCACAACCGTCCCCAAAGACATCCTCGTCGACGTCCTCGCCAGAGTAGCCATCCAATCCTCCTCCGACCTCATTAGCGTGAAATTGACATGCAAGGCCTTATTAGACGCTTCCTCCGACGACTACATCTATCGCCACGTCGCCATCTCCCAATTCCCCATCATCCCATGGAAGATCAATCTCCCAGCCTTATCCTTCCTCCATCGCTGCAAGGCATCATCGATTTCTTCAGTTCCCTCAAAATTGAATCCGGATTCAACAATTTAATGCTCGCTGCCCGTTCGGGTCACCTCGAATCCATCTACGTCTGCGGCATCGTGGCGTTGTGCCAACGCCAGGAGGAGGAAGGGATGGCTTTGCTCCTGTCTCTGGACGGCGGCGGATCACGTTTGTCGGAGATCGTGAGGCATTGTCGTAACAGGGTGAAATCGGTGAGGGGGGTTATTTGGGTTAGGAATTTCATGGTTAGAGAGATGAATCCGGGAAGGAGTCATAATTGCGGTTGTGGTGGGAATACGCCCCCGCCAATGGATGATGCCGCCAATCGATTACCGTTGGAAGAAGGATGGGCGACGAAGGAGGATGAGGAGCTGGAATTCTACGCCGCCAATCGATGTCGGTCCTGCTTTTGGGACCATGAGGCGGTGTCGTTTTGTAACATGTTCAAGTTTGGCACTTTCACCTCTTGAATATTCAATTTACATAATAATATTAATTAGCCAAGTACACAAATCTAGTCAAACTTTTTCGGTTTATGTCAAATCTAGCCACTTCTATTTTAGTGACACTAAATAGGACAAACCTTTAATTTCCGTGTCCAATCTATCCAGTTGACTATATTGACCATTAAGTTTTTAACACCGTTAGTGACGTGGCGAATGAAGCTGACATAGCATTCATTTGACCAGTCTAACATATGCCACGTCAATACCACATAAGAATTTTAATTAAAAATAAATTTAAAATAACTAAATAATTATGTAAAACACACAAAAATACAAAAATTAAATCCCACCACCAAATTCAGCAGCTATTCCCAACACCCTTTCAACTTCACCTGTTACCCTCCCCGGCCCCATCCCCGTCACCTTCGGCATCTCCAACAACGGCATATCTCTGAATCCTTCAACGGCAATAAATCATATCAAATAAATCTCTTTAATTTTATTGAGTCATAATCTAGTAATCCAATACCGAGAAGTAAAAAGAAAGCATCATCTCCTTCTCTCGTTCTCTCGCAATCCTCCGCCGCCAGTCAATCTCTGGTTTTTCCAGCGCCTTTATATCCAAATTTCTGGTTGATTTGGCGTTCGTTTGTGGAGGATCTGGTGTCTTCTACTTGTTGTTTGTGGTGAATCGAGAAAGGGGCAGCAATCGAACAGCCACCACCAGCGGCGGAGATTGGAATTTCAGATTATCGTCACTCCTTCTCAACTAGATAGCCCACATCCTCCTTTACCCCTCGCTCTTCAGCTCCTGATTCAAGCACAAATCCTGATTCAAGGATGGAGGGTTTCAGAACCCTAGTGAGAAGCCATGAGTGGCGATGGGGAACTCATTCACGCAAATTAAAAAGGGAGGAGTGACAGTGTTTTTCACGGAAGGCGAGGGAACTCATAGAACTCCCAACTCGACCTGACTCGACGGAGGACGAGGCCGAGGGAATCAACATCACGGTGGGGTTTGGAAAACGAGAGAGAGTGAGAGAGGCTAGTGACTTTGTCAATGTGGAGCAATGAGAGATCCTCGGGAGGGGTATGAGTGTCGACTCCTACTTCTGAACTTAATCGGAGTTGACATCGTACACACGACAGACGGCGGCAGAAGATGATTAGAGTGGCGGACGAAGCTTAGTGTTTAGAAGTCCGTAGAGGTGTTTTTGGTAAAGAGTTGCATATTTTTTTTAATTACTTAATAAAGTTTATTAAGTTTTATTATTTATGGGTTGAGGAGCTCGTCATTTTTTTCATGTTAGCATTATAAGTGAACTTCTGTTAATTTGGACGGAAAAATTCAACAGAAAACATAAAAATGATCAATTTGGGTTTTCCGATAGAAGTGGCTAAAACTGACATAATTGTGAAAGATTTGGCTAGATTTGTGTATTTGACCTTTTAATTAATACAACCCTCCATTCTTCTATTAAGTTTTATATATGGTGAGCACTTCAGTACCCATAGGTATTGGCACCCTAGCTAGCACTAAAAGATCACATTTATACATGCAAACTCAAATAATGAGTCCTAAGCCTATTGCAATAAACCCTTAGCACTAATGAATAATACTAACCCCCTAAGCACTAAATCTTCACCCGCAAACACTGCATCATAGACTTTTGACAATATCCCAAATTAAACTCTAAATCGTCTAAGTCTAACATTTGACGATAAATCCAAATTAAAACATCATAAACACCAAAATAAACTCGAAACTCCTAACACTATATCCTAACCTATGAATACTATATCAAAGCCCTCAAACTCCAAATTTCAATCACAAGTACAACTAAATTCTAATGCTGGGGTACCGAAGTGTTACCCATATTTGTATATATAAAAGACTTTATGCATTATGTAAGGAAAGAATGAAATTAAATGTTATATATATATATATATATGACTATGTACACAAAATTTGGTGAACCCAGTCTCTCTGTGTGGTGTGACCAGAACTGAAGGGGCCATGTTTTACTTAAATCTACAGAACTGAAATAGCATCGATATCCTAACTAGAGAGTAGCTGCCTCCACCATTTCTTCTTCTTCTTTTCCTCGTTTATGGGTATCTCTGTTGTACAAGTAGAAAAGATTGTAATTGTTAGTATCTTCTTCAAAATCAACAAGCAACAAATCAGATAAAAATAGAGAATATTACCTCCTTCAGGGTATATGGAATTGTAATGTACCTCCGCCCAAAAACTCAAGTATATAACTGCACCCACCACCAATTTTAGCTTACTGAGACACAAACTCTACCAACATTAACAAAAAGATTTGTTTGTTTCGAGATTCTTTCTTACTGCGCTTGGACTTCTCGGCGTGGGGGATGATCTCAATGTAGCATGTGTCCTTGAAAGATGTAAGCACAAATATCTTCACGCCGTACTGAGATTGTGTCCAATTATATAGAATTAACCATCCGAATTAGCTTCCAATCAAAACAACAGACCAATTTGCCAAAGGAGCCGTCTTTCATCTATGAAACTAGTCAATTAATAGCAGCTCATAAACCTATCTTTACAGACACACACAAATTCCTAATGACGGCATAGAATTGTTATATTTGAAACACTCTACTGAAGAAAGAACATTCATCTTCCAAACATTCCATCAGACTTGATTGGAAATTACCACATTAATTTAACTACAAAGTAAAAAAGAACTCTTCTCCAAGGATACGCTTGTTAAAATTCTGAATTTTTTAAAAATATTTGACAACTAGCAGCATGGGACCTAAATTCACGCAGACATAAGCCTACTCCCTAAAAAAGGGAACTTAAGAAATTAACATTGCAGACAAGAGTGAGCCGCGACATCTTCAGGGACATAAAACGATACTTAATGGTAAATCAAGTAACACAAGGAAACATACAGAATCTGCAGCAGCTTGCAGCGTGACATGATCACCCCATTCTTCAGACCTATTAATCAATCAAAATCAAATATACATAAGGATGGATTGATTGTTGGTCGGAAAGATTTGACAGAACAAGTGATACAATGTAGCCACATACTTGCTGATGTTGTTCAAATAGTCATTGTAAGGCATAGGAACATATCCCTTGTATATTTCTGAATGAGACCTCAGCTGGTCATGAAAACATGATCATAAAACATTAGGCAGAGTTGAAAAAATGGATGGAAGAACACAACAAACATTACTGCAACTCACTCGATTAACAACTTGTTGCCTGACAAATATGTGATGGTCACTTGAGCGATATAGTTGATCTGATAATGCACGGAACTGAACATAAATATTTCAATTAGACGTCTATTCTCCAGCTACAATGGCTCTGAAAATTTGTTCAATATCAATTTCATTAGTAGTAAAAATGACCCAACCTGACAATTACCATCTCCTTGGACCTTATTCTCAACAAGGAAATATACCTTCAACCTGCAAATAAATAAAACCATGAATTTTAGGCCTTTCCAGGTGAAGAAGTAAAAGTCTCAATCATAGTCAGGCCTAATTTAAGATGTAAAAGCATTTCTCAACACATGCATGTAACTAAAATACAAATGCTATAAGCAACATGGAAAGAAGACACAGAAGAGACAAATACCTGTCTAGCAGTCTTTGGTGATCGGAAACCTCTTCATCCAATGTCGGTATTTCTCCATTAATTTTAGGGACATGCTACACATCAACAAATAATAAGAATCGTACCTAAGCAAGTATTCTAGAGGTATTGAATTTCTACTATTTTTCATTAAACTCTTATAGTCTCATATTTTTTTTTTTCAAGGAGGATTATTCATACTGCCCAAAGTTAAGAACATACAGAATCAGAACTCAAGGATAATTTCTCATATATGCCTGATAAACAATTATGTTGTTAACCTAGACAAACTAAGGAGGTAATCTAAGGGACAACATGCTTACAGGGATAGGGACCATCTGATTAATCCTTTTTCCCACTTCACCTTCAAGAGCATACTCATCATGCTCATCTGCTATGTCAATATCATATGGACTCTCTTCCATGCTAGGGTAATTTTGTTGACGAAAAGATGGAGAAGCTGAAACTGGTACTTGATCACTTTCTTCTGCTTTTTTATGACTAAAACCATCTGCTTCGTTTTGCATGGAATGAGGAATCCTTCTTTTGTTCTTGTTATCGTCGTCGCCCATCTTCTGACCATCCTCATGATCTACAAGTAGCACATTCTACTATCATATAGGCAAGAATGACATAATCAACAAAAACATATGGACAGTAAAGAACGATCACATACCATAACTCTTCCAGTTTTTTGAATGACTAGACCAGTCCTGTGCAAGAATTGAATCTTGTCCAGCATCAAGCCGACCAGATGCTTCAGCTGCAGCAACGTGCGACAGCTCTTCCTGCAGAGCACGTGCAATAACCGCATCGCTCTCTATATTGTTGATATATGCCGGTTCATTATAGAACTCACTAACATACCCAACTTGGCCTTGGTCTGCCTCATACTGAGTAACACCATTACATGAACCATTACTGCGAATTGCACAGACGTCTATCAGAGTGTGAAGACCCCACCGAACAACATCAGGATCTTGTTCATGAACAATCATCTTCAGCTATCTAGCAAGTATAAGGCCCCCAAATGCAAGCACAAACGTTTCCTTTTGTTATTGAACTAAAGGAAATTGCTTCAATGAGAAAAACCCTGTAGAGAAGCCAGAATTAAACATGAAACTAGATAACAGAATAACACATCAATCACTGTCATGTATAAGTGGTGAAGTCTAGATTATGAGACCTTAAGACAATACTAAATTAAAGATTGCGCCTTCCCAGATAAGAAAACAATCAAATCATCCGACTTTCTAAGTTCAAATTTAAAATCAGAACAAACAGAGCGAGACCAAAGTCTTAGACTAGCAAAACAACTTTCCATCAGGACAAGACACAAGTAACCCAACCAAAAAAAGGCCATCCATTTAAAAAACACTAAGAACTCCTTAAACCTCAGAAGCATCCTTCCATACAAAAATTGCACAAGACACAAATCAAGAACTCATTTCAATCAAAATCAAAACGAATAGCATTTCAAAAACCCTGGATAGGGAAAACAGTAAAGACAATGAATGTGTCGGGAATTGTCAAACATGAAAATCTCGTGAAGTTGATTGGTAATTGTTTTGAAAGAGGCATCCAGAGGTTGTTGGTATACGAGTACATGCCGAGCATAAGCGTGTTGGATCATTTATCAAGTCACTTTCAAACACCTCTTTCCTAGGCAACAAGGATGAAGATCGCTCAGGATATAGCCAAGGGATTAGCTCACCTCCATGAAGGAATGGATTTTCAGGTAATTAGCTTTCCAAGCATTGTCATGTGGTCATCTTGTAGCACAATGGTAATAATCTTAATCACTTAACTATTTCGATCTGGATGTTGTTGGTTATGGATTATCTTCAGAGATTTCAAGTCATCAAACATACTTCTGGATGAGGAATGGAATGCAAAGTTGTCAGATTTCAGGCTGGCGAGGTTGGGGCCTTCAGAAGGAATGAGTTACGTTTCAACTGCAATAAGTTTCAAAGTTCATATAGATGCAACTTGAGCTTCAAAACCTGTTTTTTTATTTATTGAACTGTTGATTTTCGTTTTTCAGGTTGGGGGGGACGATTGGGTATGCAGCTCATGAGTACATACAAACTAGACGACTCACATCCAAGAGTGATGTATGGAGCTACGATGTTTTGCTTTACAAACTAATCACGGGGAGGCGTCCCTTGGACTGGAACAAGCCCAAGAATGAGCGAAAGCTTTTGGAATGGGTTAGGCAACACATGTCTAATATGAGGAAATTCAGGCTAATTCTTGATCCCAAACTGGAAGGGAAGTCCGATCTCAAGTCTTCCCAAAGGCACACTGCAATAGCCAACACGTGTTTATTCAGGTAAACTAAAGCGCATGCCAAGATGAGCGAGGTAGTGGAGATGCTAAACAAAATCATGTATTCAGCAGAACTCAAAACTAGTCCCCAACTATCAATGAAGACGCTAAGAGATCCTGAATCTTCCATACGAAATAGTATCAACCGGAGGTTTAACAACTCCAAGATCAAAGGCACATGATTTTTAAATGGATGGTCTTTTTTGGTTGGGTTACTTGTGTCTTGTCCTGATGGAAAGTTGTTGTTGGTAATCTAAGACTTGGGTCTCGCTCTGTTTGTTCTTATTTTAAATTTGAACTTAGAAAGTCGGAGGATTTGATTGTTTTCTTATCTGCGAAGGCGCAATCTTTAATTTAGTATTGCCTTAAGGTCTCATAATCTAGACTTCACCACTTATAACTTATACATGGCAGTGATTGAAGTGCTATTCTGTTTTCTAGTTCCATGTTTAATTCTGGCTTCTCTACAAGGTTTTGCTCATGACGGTAAAGTGGTAAAAAGGATTAATCAGATGGTACATATCCCTGTAAGCATGTTGTCCCTTAGATTACCTCCTTAGTTTGTCTAGGTTAAGAACATAATTGTTTATCAGGCATATATGAGAAATTATCCTTGAGTTTTGATTCTATATATTCTTAACTTAGGGCAATATGAATAAGGGTTTATATTTTTAAAAAGCTCTAACTTTGGCGAATTATTTTTAAAAAGCTCCAACTTTGAAAAACCCCAAATCTATCCCAGACTTAACGCCGTTAGTCCTTCTTTGTAAATTTTTAAACATTTTGAACCAAGTGGCTAACGGAAATAACTTTTAAGTTTTCTGTCTTCTAAAAATAGTACCCCAGGTTTCCCAAATTACATTTTGGAGCCTATTAATTTTAATCCCTTTTAGAATTTTAATCCCTTCATCGATGGCCGAATCAAACGGTGAATCCTCGAATAGATATGAGAAGTTACTAACCGGGAAAATGATACAAATAGGTGATATTCGAGGAAGATCACTATTTAGACCAGGTTCAACTTAGTGTAACAAGAAGCATATCACACACTAAGGCAACTAATATAAGACAACTCAACTTAGAAAAAAATTGAACTTACAATAGCTCGTGACTTCAATTCTTCACCTACAGCCTTCCAAAATCGTTTCACCCTTTTTATCCCACTAAGATCTGAAACAAAATGAACTAAACCAATTAATGGCATATCATATCTTACACCAATTCATTAGCATCATCACTGTATAAGACCGATGCAGTTGAGGAATTTTACATTTAGATATATAGTGAACACTCTGGTGCCCCCACTAAAAATAAGGATATCGGTTACTCCCACTGACGTTTTGATAGATAAAAATGTTATTAATATCTTGTTTTTTTAGCATAAGAATCTACATGTCGTTAAAGGATAGATAGGGAGATTTGAACGAAAAACTAATTCAGTAGAGAAGATAATATATCATATTGGGAAAAAATGCAACTGTACAAAAAAACTAAAGAACATTAGTTATAATCTTATACTATGATGACTAAATTTTTTAACTAAACTCAATTTAGACTCATTAGGATTAAATTTGTTCATATAAATTATTAGTTCAATGAAAATACCCCTCTAGATACATACAAATGTCAAAGTGGGAGCACAGCAGCATTTACCTTAGATATATATATAGTATCACAACTATCACCACAATTTCTCTTTAAAATAACTAAGTATCTAAAACAAGGAAGTAGGGATGAAAAGTAAATGAAAATAAAATAAGAATCGAAAGTACTGTTGGAAGTAAATAAGTTAAGAGTAAGTAACTCAGATGAATATTTAAGTAATAAATGTCTTTATAAAGTAAGCTAATTCTCTCTCTAAATCTTTATCAGTTTATCTTATTCATTTTACCTTCACTCAAATGTTTGCTTAGGTTGATGATAAGTTATTAACTACAAAATTAAATCTCCAACTTGGTCAACCTTTGTTATTCCCAGAGGATTCCAGCCAAGATTACATAACCCCAGAGAAAACCCATCTTCCATATTTCAAATCCCACTTCCAAACACACCCCAAGTTGTTATAGCTATATAGTGTCCATTATAAAACGTCAATCTTCCAAGTTCTAATTTAACTTCTAAACATACCTCTTCGTTCCAGACTTCCAGCATCAACGTTTTCATACTTACCTACCAGCCTTCAAATTTCGGTAAACCAGACAACTGCACTTTCCAGCACTTACCCCAAAAATTCATATGATCATTCAAGGTCATAACTGTTAGCTCTAATCTAAGATCAGGATCACAATACAAGCAATGGAGAATAACAACAACAGTAGCAAGCTCATGAACATAATTGGAGAAAAACAACATCAATTGAAGTTGGATTACTAATCAGAGAAGTATTAACTTATTCAAATCAACCCAACCAATGTTATCAAAATTAATTAATCATTAACATTTAAAGAAAGAAAAAACTGTTTGATTAGAAGATAACTCCGCTAACTACTAATATACCTAAAAATAACAAGATGCTAAAATAAAAACTAGACAAGAAATCAAAAGGGGAAAAAAAAACATCCTCATTCGAACAAAGCACACAGCCACCACCCAACCACCATATGTATGCCTTTATAAGAGTAAGATTAATAAGAAAAACAAGATAATTCTCTATAAACCTTCAATAATCATGAAAGTAGATGTTGCTAAAACGTACAGCAAAGGGACTACACAGGCTGGAAAAAAAAAGCATCAGCATATGAAAGAAATCTAGCATAAAACTTGACCAAGTTATAATGCAATTGTCTTACAAGATAATAGAAACCAGGCAGCTGAACAGGATATTCAAATGCCACACTAGGAGGCACATTTGTTTCCTGAATGGTAAATTGCGTTTGTGATCGACGCAAATGAGTAAGATGAGCTAAACCCAATAGATATTTCTAATACCTCTATGCCTTTGACATATTAGTGAACTGAAGGTAGACTGGTTCTAACCAGAGGCCTGACTCATCATATATAACACAATGCAACAATGATATTCGTCGAAGAAACTATACATAGGAGCATCAAAACCAGGAACATCAAGGCAATACTGAATTAAAAATTGCTACTTTCCAGATAAGACAACAATCAAATCTTCCAAATTTAGAATCAGAACAAACAAAGCGAAACTCAAGTCTTAGACTAGCCACAACAGCTTTCCATCAGCACAAGACACCAAGTAACCAAACCCAAAAAAGATGATCCATTTTAAAAACCCTAAGAGTTCCTTAAATCCTTAGAGAGCATCCTATCCATACAAAAATCGCACAAGGCACGGACTCAAAACCCATTTCTTCAAAATCGAAACGAATATGATAGGGAAAACGGGAAATCCGAAATCTGGGACATACCTTGAGAAAAAGCAAGGATTTCTGATATAGGAGACGTTCCAGTTATAAGCCAGGCAGCTAAAGAGAAGAAGATGAAATGGCGCAAAAGAAAAGAATCACAACGCGTAACGAAACAGAGAAAGGAGATTAAAGGGATGAGTCAAGTGTATTCTTGCTTTCTTGGTTAGGATGGAAGAGAGACTTCTATTCTTGAAATTCGGTTTCATCGTTTGGTTGCCTCGTTTATTTGATTCTTATTATTTTCTATCCGGAAAAAACTTGGCGAGTTGGTTGCTTTGTGGCACGCGTCATGGCAGATAGGTGTGGGAATCGAGACCCGGTCAAACCGATCTTCGGGCTATTCGATCATCAATATTGTCAACTTGATCCTGATATGATCATACCAACTAGGTAACTCGAAACTTGGTTTAGTCAAGTTTGGGCTTTACCTGAAATTCAATTGATTATTTGTTTTACTAATAACCCTAAGTCAAAATGACGTTATTTTAAATGGTGATCTAATGGTTAAGAAAAGGTGGACAAGTGACGTGACGCGTGCCACGAAGCAACCCACTCGCCAAGTTTTTTCTGGATAGAAAATAATAAGAAACAAATAAACGAGGCAACCAAACGATAAAACTGAATTTCAAGAATAGACATCACTCTTCCATCCTAACCAAGAAAGCAAGAATACACTTGACTCATCCCTTTAATCTCCTTTCTTTGTTCCGTTACGCCTTGTGATTCTTTTCTTTTGCGCCATTTCATCTTCTTCTCTTTGGTTGCCTGGCTTATAACTGGAACGCCTCCTATACCAGAAATCCTTGTTTTTTTCTCAAGGTATGTCCCAGATTTCGGATTTCCTGTTTACCCTATAATATTCGTTTCGATTTTGAAGAAATGAGTTCTTGAGTCTGTGCCTTGTGCGATTTTTGTATGGATAGGATGCCTTCTGAGGGTTTAAGAAGCTCTTAGGATTTTCAAAATAGATCATCTTTTTTGGGGTATGGTTACTTGGTGTCTTGTGCTGATGGAAAGCTGTTGTGGCTAGTCTAAGACTTGGGTTTCGCTTTGTTTGTTCTGATTCTAAATTTGAACTTAGAAAGTTGGAAGATTTGATTGTTGTCTTATCTAGAAAGTAGCAATTTTTAATTCAGTATTGCCTTGATGTTCCTGGTTTTGATGCTCCTATGTATAATTTCTTCGACGAATATCATTGTTGGATTGTGTTATATATGATGAGGCAGGTCTTTGGTTAGAACCAGTGTACCTTCAGTTCACTAATATGTCAAAGGCATAGAGGTATTAGAAATCTACATTGGGTTTAGCTCATCTTACACATTTGCGTCGATCACAAACGCAATTTACCATTCAGGAAACAAATGTGCCTCCTAATGTGGCATTTGGATATCCTGTTCAACTATCTTGCTTCTAGTTTCTGTTATCTTGTGACACAATTGCATTATAACTTGATCGAGTTTTACGCTAAATTTTTTCATATGCTGGTGCTTTTTTTTCAGCCTGTGTAGTATGTGTAGTCCCTTTGATGTACGTTTTAGCAGCATCTACTTTCATGGTTATTGAAGGTTTATAGAGAATTAACTTGTTTTCCTTATTAATCTTACTCTTATAAAGGCATACATATGGTGATTGGGTGGTGGCTGTGTGCTTTGTTCGAATGAGGATGTTATTTTTTTTCCCTTTTGATTTCTTGTCTAGTTTTTCTTTTAGCATCTTGTTATTTTTAGGTACATTAGTAGTCAGCGGAGTTATCATCTAATCAAACAGTTCTTTCTTTCGTTAAATGTTAATGAATAATCAATTTGTGATAACATTTGGTTGGGTTGATTTGAATAAGTTAATGCTTCTTTGATTAGTAATCCAACTTCAATTGATGTTGATTTTCTCCAATTATGTTCATGAGCTTGCTACTGTTGTTGTTATTCTCTATTGCTTGTATTGTGATCCTAATCTTAGATTAGTGCTAATAGTTATGGCCTTGAATGATCATATGGATTTTTGGGTAAGTGCTGGAAAGTGCAGTAGTTGTCTGAACTGTTTACCAAAATTGGAAGGCTGGTAGGTAAGTATGAAAACGCTGATGCTGGAAGTCTGGAACAAAGGGGTATGTTAGAAGTTAAGTTAGAACTTGGAAGATTGACGTTTTATAATAGACACTATATAGCTATAACAACTTGGGGTGTGTTTGGAAGTGGGATTTGAAACATGGAAGATGGGTTTTCTCTGGGGTTAATCTTGGCTGGAATCCTCTGGGAATAACAAAGGTTGACAAAGTTTGAGATTTAATTTTGTAGTTAATAACTCATCATCAACCTAAGCAAACATTTGAGTGAAGGTAAAAGGAATAAGATAAACTACTTTTATAAAGACATTTGTTACTTAAATATCCATCTGAGTTACTTACTCTTAACTTACTTCCACCAATACTTCCGATTCTTATTTTATTCCCATTTACTTTCCATCCCTACTTCTTTGTTTTAGATACTTCGTTATTTTAAAGAGCAACTGTGGTGATAGTTGTGATACTATATATATATCTAAGGTAAACGCTTATTTGCCCCCACTAAAAGTGGGGTACCGGTTACCCCTTTGACGTTTGTGATATCTAGAGTGGTATTTTCATTGAACTAATCATTTATATGAACAAATTTAATCTTAATGAGTCTAAATTGAGCTTAGTTAAAAAATTTAGTTATCATAGTATAAGATTATACCTAATGTTCTTCAGGTATCTTTCTACAGTTGCATTTTTTCCCAATATGATATATTATCTTCTCTACCGAATTAGTTTTTTGTTCAAATCTCCCTATCGATCCTTTAACGACATGTAGATTTTTATACTAAAAAAAACAAGATATTAAAAACATTTTTATCTATCAAAACGTAAGTGGGAGTAACCGATACCCTCACTTTTAGTGGGGGCACCAGAGTGTTCACCATATATCTAAATGTAAAATTCATCAACTGCATCGGTCTTACACAGTGATGATGCTAATGAATTGGTGTAAGATATGATATGTCATTAATTGGTTTAGTCATTTTGTTTCAGATCTTAGAGGGATAAAAAGGGTGAAACGATTTTGGAAGGCTGTAGTTGAAGAATTGAAGTCACGAGCTATTGTAAGTTCAATTTTTTTCTAAGTTGAGTTGTCTTATATTAGTTGCCTTAGTGTGTGATATGCTTCTTGTTACACTAAATTGAATCTAATCTAAATAGGAATCTTCCTCGAATATCACCTCTTATCACCTATTTGTATCATTTTCCAGGTTAGTAACTTCTCATATCTATTCAAGGATTCACCGTTTGATTCGTCAAGATTTTAATGTCATTCTTTCCAATTCTGAGAAATCCTCTTGCTCAAAAAATTGGATCAGCAAGATGTATTTCGAGCTTTCAAGCAAGAAGCCCACTTCTGTTCCTAGGCATTAAAACATTACTGTCTCAAAGCAAACTCGTAAGAGCTTGTACTTCTTTCACATCCCCTCACTCCGAAAAAATCATATGATTCGTAAAACCCCCAAATTGACATGCATCAAAACCTTAATCTCAGCTCCCCCAAATCTCATCTTTTCACTAGTTTGGAACCATCCCGAGAAGCTCCCTTTTTGGTACTCCCAAACCCAGAGATACGTCCAGGTATGTATGAAGTGGAAAAAAGAGCCCTTCTTCAGCCGCCGAACTCCTCCGACCTCCGCCGCCGCACCTCCAACAGCCGCACCTCCTCGCCGCCACACCTCCATCAGCCGCACCTCTTCCGCCGCCACACCTCGATTCCCCTTACTGCCGTCGTCGCCCTTTCTCCAGATGCTGGTAATCTGCGCCACCGCGAAGAGAGAGTTGGGACCTGAAGAACATCAGAGGTCTGCTATCTCCAGATCCCTCAAGCGGCGCCATCACTCCCATCTTCAATCCGTCGCCCTATCTCCAGATCCCTCCAGCGGCGCCATCACTCCTATCTTCAATCCGTCGCCCTTTCTCCAGATCGACGTCCTTTCTCCAGATCCGACGCCCCCCAACCCACGACCACCAAACCCTCTCTCTCCAATCCCGAGCTCTACGACGACGGCTACGAAGGAAGCAGAAGGGGAAGAAGAGGAGATGAGGCGGCGGTGGTTGAGGAGGTCGGAGGAGTGGTGCGGTTGATGGAGGTGGGGCGTCGGATCTGAGAAAGGACGGCGGCTCGGAGAGCTTGGATTGGAGATGGGAGTCCATCCCTCACCGGCGGATCGGAGAGATTGGTGTAGGAGATGGGCCGGCGGTGGTGGTGTTGGATGTGCGGCGGCGGTGGTGTTGGATGTGCGCCGGTGGTGGTGTTGGAGTGCGGCAATGGTGGTGGTGGAAAACAGAGGAAGAGAGATGAGGCAGCAGTAATTTTTGGGAGATGAGGCTGCACAGCACATTAGGGTTTTTAATTTTAATTTTAATGTTTTAGTTTTTAAATAATTTTTAATTAAAAATAATGACACATCAGCTGACACGTCATTTTGAGGGTAGTATTTCCGTTAACTTGGACGGAAAAGTTAACGGAAAACTAAACATGGCTATTTTTGGATTATGAATAGTTTTGGCTATGTTTGACATAAGCCGAAAAGGTTTGGCTACATATTTGTTTTTGGCCTTCATAAAATAAACTTCATTAATGAGTGTTTGGTATTTCGGTAATTTGGTAATTTGGCGGCAGTAATTTGGTAACCATTTGCAGTAAGAAATCAATTTACAATATGGATCGGTTGTTATAACAAAAGCGGAAGGGCAAGCAAATAAAGATAATTTTATTTTATAAGTAATAATAAATAAATGATTAAACTTATCATTTGACAATTTGCCAAAGATATTGTTCACCGTATTTTGGAGAAGGGTGACCAGTGACCACTTTTAACTTATTCTTAATATTCTTATTATTCTTTTTGTCTCTATTTTGCTCTAGTTTTTTTTTTCTTTCTATTATGAATGAAATTTTGTATTCACTGAAGACCACTGATTTCCAACTTGGTAAACCAGAAGAAGGGACATTTGTACAAGAGTGAAAACTGATGCAAAGCTCAACTAACAAAGAGCACTGAAATGTCAGCATACAAGTGAAGTGATGACTCTCTCATACCAAAGATTAGCCATCACAACTCTCCAAAGAAGTTGATCAGCCCTTGTTTGAAGGCATCTTGACCAAACCACATTTCCTTTAAATTCAATCCTAAACACTGTCAAATTCTACGTGAACTTGTCTTTATTCTTTGAATCCAAACTTCGTGTAACATCACCCATAAGCAAGAATATGAGTTTTAAAGAAGAGTTTGAGTTTTAAAGATGGAATTTATGAGCATTCTTACAATTAAACTCATTACAAATAAACCACTCTTAGCCACAAGACAGAACCAAATGAGCATAACAAGCACCCACAAAGCAATTCATTTAGAGGCATTGCATCAAGCTAAACTACATGACCATAACAAGTAGTAGCAACCAAAAGACTAACCTGAAAATAGAGATTATAGTTCACGCAAACGGAGGAGGCTAGGAGATGTAGGCCGATAACAAGCAGTAGCAACCAAAAGACTAACCTGAAAATAGAGATTATAGTTCACGCAAACGGAGGAGGCTAGGAGATGTAGGCCGAATGAAGTCGACTGAGAGATGTGTTCTTGCTCACTAGTTAGTAAGGATAGTTAGTAACCAACTGTACTTCCCTAAGAAAAACAATATTAGTTCCTTAAAGGTTATGAACACTAGAACAATACAACTCCAATGAAACCAATCAATAACAATAACCATAAGGAGCTTACCTCTGATAGATGGGACTTCTCGCGTAAGGATATATGAATCCACAAGCTTCTGAATTTGTAGCCTTGAGCAAGAACTTCTGTAATTAAAGAAGACCAGTAAGATTCATAGTTTGACCAAGTAACTGTACTTAGGTGGGCTAGTGATCGTAATAATAAAAAATTTCATATTTCGAGCAAAGAACTTGTTTTCATTGAACAGATTTCATATTTCGAAAGAGACCTAACTTTAATAAGTGAAGATGATATTGTTACTTTATAAGTTGGATGCAGCAAGTCTAAGTTTCAGTTTGACATCAATTTTTAGAGCACTATGCTGATTTCAGTTTTGCAGCAAGTCTAAGTAATCAGTAAATACACAGACTTCAACACCTCAACTAACTACCTAATCTATATGACACTCACCTTCAAGTTGCCTGCCTTGTTTCTGGAACCTCGAATATTGAATTGTTGAAGTTTCCTCAACACAAACTGAAAGAGAAGAATAGAAATCAGAGAAGAAAGGAGAATCGGAGTAATAGAAATCATATCTTAACTTCAAACTGTAAGCCATTGGTCAGACCTAGTTATCTCGCTGAACAACCTCGGCGACGGCTAACTCGATCCGTTCGCTCTCCTGTGAACCTCTGAAAATATCGATTGAAAGTACTCAATATCATTACGTGGTGCTAGACTCGATTTTTTTGAATTGTAGCCACTCGAGAGTTATGAAACTGGATACCTGCTCGTTGGAAAAATTCCCAGATTGGTAGAAGTTGTTGGGATGCCAAGGCTAAGAATCTGGAATCGCTGAGGTTGGTAGAAGTTGTTGAGATTTCCCCTCTTCTGTTTCTGCAATTATGGGCTTCTTCGCTGAAGATTCAAGCCTAATCGTCACACATATCCTCTACAAGGCAGCTCTCGTCCTCGCCCTCCTCCGATGTGCTCTCTCCTGGGCTCTCAAATTGTGGAACGACACCCTCACACCACCGTCGTCGCGCCGCCACTTACCCTCCCCTCAACAGATCAGAGAGCGCCTCATCCTCACCACTTTCGGCGACTTCGCGGACAGGAAGCAAGATTCAGATCGAAGCGACACCGTTGCTGCTGTGCCGTGTGCTTGAACCAGATGAAGGCAGAGGACGAGGCTAAGGATTTGGACGGGCTAGATCTCTCTCGATCTCTTCGCTCGACGGGCTAGAAGAATAAGAAAACGAACTCGATCTTCACCCCGAACTCGATCTTCACTCCAGGAGAGTGGTAAGATAAGGTTAGGTCAGAAAAAGAATTAGATTTTTGGTTAATACACATTTTTGCCCCTCTACTATGCAAAGTTAACAAACATACCTTTTACTATTTTCTAACCAATTTAACACCCTCTACTTTGAAAAGTTTAACAAATATGTCCCTCCATTTATCTTTTCATCTATTTTTCGTCTAATGAGTTGATTATACGTGCTACGTCATATTATTTGTCCACAACATCGCTAATTGGGATGTCCACAAGGTGAAAATATTTAAATTAAAAAGAAAATATAAAGAAAAACATTATAATCACCATTATGTACAAAGGTATTTTTGTGGTATTCATTTTTCTTTTTCTTTCTAATTTAAATAATTTTGGATTGTGAACATTCCAATCAATAATAAGGTGTACAAATAATATGAAGTAGCACATATAATCAACTCATTAGACGAAAAATAGATGAAAAGATAAATGGAGGGGTATATTTGTTAAACTTTTCAAAGTAGAGGGTGTTAAATCGGTTAGAAAATAGTAAAGGGGTACGTTTGTTAACTTTGCATAGTAGAGGGCAAAAAGGTGTATTAACCCTAGATTTTTTAGGTGTTAGTTGTAGGGGTGGTGATCGGTTAATTCGGTCATTAACCGATTAAAATCTGTTAATTTGGTTAATTTGGTCATTAACCTATTAAAATCGGTTAATTCGGTCATTAATCAATTAAAATTGGTTAACCGACCTCCAAGAAGTTTTAACCGATGATTGACCGAAATAAAATCGGTCAAAAACAATCAAAATTCCGTTAACCGACAATTGACCGATTTAAACGATTTTGACCGATTTAATCTACTTTTAACCTTAAAATTTCATATAAATTGAATAATATCATAAATTATACACCATGTAAATAAACACTTGCACTAGAACTCATTATTCCATTATTATTTCGGTCAAGGTCGGTTAACCGTATTTTAACCGTTAACCGACTTGCTAAAAATGGTTAACCGCGCCCTTGACCGACTGAATAATCGGTTAACCAATGATTAATCGATTTCGGTCGGTTAATCGGTTTTAACCATTAACCTTAACCGAATTCCCACCCCTAGTTGTACCAGTTATTTTGTAGGATGTATAACCGCTAGAAAAGTTTGACGAAAAAAACTCAGCTCCGTTACACTCCACTATCTATAACGGTTTCGCTGCAGCGGTTAAAATAATCGCTACAGAGGTCATAGAACGCGAGCCCATTAGTCTGGGTTGCGTAACCCCTACAACTGAACTCCTACAAATGAACCTGTTTCTTGTAGTGACTCTTCTTCAACCTATTCTATTTTTTTCGTCCAACGCTGCTCCACTGACCTCCATCCTTTGCCGACCAAAATCGAAAATCGGGAATCTCTCCCAACAGATCTCTTCCGTCTTTGACCTCTGAGTTCTGTCGGGCTCCGCGTTCTACAGTCGTCGCTACTCTACCTCTGCTGATATGTCAGCCGCCGCCACGTCCTATCACAACCCACCTCCAAGCGTCGTTCCATCGCGTCATATGACAAGCCACCTCCAGCCGTCGCTCCATCGCGTCCTATCACTGGCAACCAAAAACAACATCGAATCGCCGGAAAAACATCTCACCTACAATAGCACCACCATGGGTTTTTGGAGTGATCCGGGCCACCCGACCCGACCCGACTGATGCCAACCCGACCCCAACACTAATACCGGCCAAGACTACACCAGGCTTAGGCCTATGCCAGAACCACCTCCGGAACCTTGGAGAGCCAAAGCCCCAAGTCCCGGCCCCGAGCCAAAACTAGCCTTGAGCCGAGGGCCTCCACTAGGCCCTCACCTGATTGCCACAAGCCTTGGAGGTAAAGAGGAGCATGGGGAGTCTCTAGGAGCATTCCTAGAGCATTGGCGGATGAAGAAAGAAAAGGGCCCGGCTGGAACTCACTGGAGCCAGAAGACAAGCCCCGGAGCCGATCAAGGACTAAGCCTAGTACCTAAACTAGGCCTCAGGCCAATTACCATGAGCCCCAGACCAGTACCAGCCATTGAAGATCCCTTGAGAGCATTCCAGAAGACGTGGTCGAGGAAGAAAGCAGAAGGCTTGGCCAGAATTGACAAAGGCCTAGCACTGAGCCAGCCCCGTGCGCTGGACCGAGCGTCGGGCACCACAGAAGCGTGCTTTTGTCCCAGCCAACAATTGGCCCGTGCCTTTTGGGAGTTTCTAGCATCCCTGGATAGCTTGAAGTCTCAGGAGCACCCTCCAACAAACGGAGCTGAATTTGGAGGAGTATTGAGGGAGATAGGGCTAGAACAAGTCCTAGTGATGCTTGGCCTAAGCATCAATGAGTGGAGCTCGGATGCTGATCCGAGGGAGCCAATACTAGGAGCTAGGATCAGGCCACCTCCTGAGCCTGATCCAAGGAAGGATGCTTGACCATTTATGATACGGGAAATGGAGAGAAGAAGCCAAGTACATCCGAACAAGGAATCCTAATCAAGCTAGGATTTTCCGGTTTTGGACAGATTTCTAGTCTGACGAAGATTGACGAATTTGGGCTACTGGAGACAGAATTAGGACTGATGCTCAACACGAAAGTTGTAGCCCATGGAATCTTCTAGAAGTATGCCAAAGGGCTTAATTTTATGAATTAATATACTATTTATTCGGCTGATTCTTCCAGAACCCGTGTAGCTGTTTTTTAGGAATTTTCCAGCTTTCTTTATTAGAGTTCTTGTGTAGGAATGAGACTTTTCCTTGGTGAACAAGGCTCCGAATTTCAGTCCTTTTTTATGTATTTCTTTATTAGTTTATTAGATATTTCATAGGAGGAAAAGGAGAGCCTGTTCTCCCTTCCTCACCTATAAATAAGAGGCTTCGGCCTCATTGTAAGACACACCCCTTTTGAATCAATTAATCAAATAAGAACTTTGTTCTCTCAATTCTTTAGTTTTATGCTGCGTGCATAGCTTAGAATAGGTATTATCGATAGAACTATTCCCCTTCTCTCGTGGAGCCATTCCTGGACACTACGGGTTCCCGGCTGATTATATAGCCGACGGGTCCTAGTACTAATCCGCCCCGGTGCCAACGGTGATCGAGCGAAGGTTCAAGACTAACGGTGGTTAGGGTCGTCTGCCCACGGTTGTGGCGGTTCACACCAGTTTTGGTATCAGAGCTTCGGTTCAACTTGAGGAACCACAATCTATCCCAGTCTTCAGGTTTGAAACCCTGGATTCATATCCTTTACTTATCGTTGTTAGAAAAATCGTGAGAAAACCATATCTTTGTTGCTTAGAAAATTTGCTAGAAAAACTTCATCTATTTTTTCTTGTTCGAGTTATTTGTAAGGCAAAGAAAAGCTGGTGGCCATCATACCATCAAGAAAATCATACAAAAGAAGAGTAGAAAATAGAAAGCAAAAAAAAAAAAAAAGCAAGGCCACCCTTGCCCTGATTATCTTTCGTTGTAAGTCTGTGCTTAAGAAGAGGGGATAGATTAGCTTTCGTTGCTTGTGTTGTCAACCGAGCCACGACCCTACTTTTAGACACTAAGTTGTTGTTTATCAAGCCCTAGAAAAAGAGTGTTAGAAAAGAGGATATTAGAAAAAGTCTTTGTGTTTGTTTGTTCTTCTAACTATGACAGAGTTGAGGCTACTTATGTTGGAGCTTCGAATCAATAATGCACGCCTAGCCATGTATGGTATAGAAGATTCGATTAGAAGGCTGGAGAGAAGAGCCGAAGACAAGACGGCCAGCACTAGGCCCAGCACTAGGCTCAACACCAGGCCAGCATCAGGTCTACCCCAGACCGGCATCAGGCCAGCATCAGGTCTGCCCCGGACCAGATTCAGGCCTGCCCGGGCCAGCGTCAGGACAGCAAGGGCCAGCCCCGGACCAGCATCAGGCGTGCCCCGGACCAGCATTAGGCCTGCCCCGGACCAGCATCAGGCCAGCCCCGGTGATGCGAACCGCCTCCTCTAGGAAGGGATCGACTCAACACCCAAAACTATACTACCAGCTTCACGAATCCTAACCTTTGAAACCGCGGGGAATACTTGAAATCCACTAAGTATAGACTTAGGAACCCCAAGGCATTCAGTCGAATTGGTGCCACAAACAAAGGGTGATAACCTTTGATGATAAACCAAACCTTAAGCTAAGCAACAACGAGCAAAGACTTGAAGGAAAAAGAACAAAGTTCTGAAATTTCAATTATGACTTAACGTGTCTTACAATGATGGCCGAGGCCTCTATTTATAGCGCAAGGGTGGCCTAAGCCGTCTCCAACTCTAATAAGGTAAGACTAAAATAATCCTAAAAGATAGGCCGAAGAAAATATTAAAATACACAAAGTTGTCCGAGAGTGAAAATTCTAAAACCGGCAAAAATTGCACAAACCCTAATCCGGGCGGATTAGGGCACGCCGGGTGTCCGTGTCCGATCGGGCTTAGGAAAATCCTCCGGGCGCGGGCTGGACTCCGGACGCGGCTAGGAAAAGTGCCCGGAACCCGCGCGGTGGCATTTCTGTAATTACCGCGGGTTCCGGGTGACCGGGCGGTCGGGTGGCGTCCTTCGGTGCTGGTGACCGGCTCGGCGTCAAGTGCTCCGGACCCGATACTAGGGTTTTGGTGATGCCGGGCGGTCCTGGCTTCTTGCTGGACATTTCCTCGGACAAGTGAGGTTCCTCCCAAGTATTTGGACCTCCTGAGTTTTCTGGCTTCAACTTGTCCGCCAGGTTCTGAGTGTGGAGTAGGGTTAGCCGCGGCAGGGGCTGGTTGGCTGCATCCGCCGGGGTCCAGGCAGTGTCCTTAGGAAGCCAACCTGTCTGGGCCACATATTCTCGAATCTTCTTGTCTTCTGTACGCCAGAATTCTTCCCAGATGGCCTTTGACGTGTGATGCGAACCGCCTCCTCCAGGAAGGGATCGACTCAACACCCAAAACTATACTACCAGCTTCACGAATCCTAACCTTTGAAACCGCGGGGAATACTTGAAATCCACTAAGTATAGACTTAGGAACCCCAAGGTATTCGGTCGAATTCGGTGCCACAAACAAAGGATGAATGCCTTTGATGATAAACCGGTCTAGACGACGATCAATTCCATGATGGTCGAACAGAGATTAGCAATTCCATGCTAAGAGAAAAACCGAAGTTTTGAGTGTTTATTTCTTTCAAAGTTGTTGTTTACAATGAGGCCGAGGCCTCTTATTTATAGGTGAGGAAGGGAGAACAGGCTCTCCTTTTCCTCCTATGAATTAGCTAATAAACTAATAAAGAAATACAAAAATAAGAACTGAAACTCGTAGCCTTGTTCACCAAGGAAAAGAGTCATTCCTAAACAAAAACACTAAAAGGGAAAAACTGGAAATTCCTAAAAAACAGCTAAACGGGTTCTGGAATTATGAGCCGAATAAATACCAAACAAATTCCTAAAATTCTGATCTTTTGCAGATCCGTAGTAGACTCCATGGGCTACAACTTTCATGTTGGGATTCAACCCAAATTCTATCTCCAGGTAGCCCAAATTCGTCATTCTTTGTCAGACTAGGAATCTGTCCAAAACCGGGAAATCCTAGCTTGATTAGGATTCCTTGTTTGGATGCACTTGGCTTCTTCTCTCCATTTCCCGTATCTTGAATTTTACTCCATCCCTCCTTGGATCAGGCTCAGGTGGTGGCCTTATCACAACTCCTAGCATAGGCTCCCTCGGATCAGCATCCGAGCTCCACTTCTTGATGCTTATGCCATGCATCACTAGGACTTGTTGTAGCCCTATCTGCTTCAATTCTCCTCCAAATTCAGATCCGTTTGTTGGAGTGTATTCCTGGAGCCATAAGGATTCCAGTGCCTTTGGAAAATCCCAAAAGGCACGGTCAATCGTTCGCTGGGCCAAAAGTGCTCCTTTGACGGGCGCTGGCATGGGCCTTGTGCCTGTGGCAGGCTTAGCTTGGGGCCTTCTTCAAATCTGTCCAGGCTTTTTGAGTTCTGCTTCGAGCAGCTCTTCAGTAATGCCCACATGAGGCTCTCAGGGGTGGTGAATGGTCCAGGGCTCGTGACAATAGGTCTTGAGCTCCATTTGAGCACCTGGGCTCGTCCAGGGCTCGTTCCGGGGTCAATCTTCGGGCACCACGCTTTTCTGGCCAGGCACTCTTGGGTCCTTTTTTCCTGTGCTCCAAAAATGTCTCAGGAGGATCCCAGGAGTGGTCAGTACCTTCAAGGCTCGTGGGAATCAGGTCAGGGCCTAGTGGTGGCCCTCGGCTCGGGGCTGGACTTGGCCCTAGGCTTGGTCGGGTGGCCCGGATCACGTCATTCCCCTCTTCTTGAAAAGGATTCGTCCTCGAATCCGCACCTGGTAATCCGTTAGAAATTTTAAAAATAATAACATGGACGTGTAGGATTGGACCTGGTAGTTCGTGGGCGTTCCTTGGGGTTTTGGGCCGTACCGGGACTGGTACGGGTGCTCGGGGCTCGGGCGCCGGGCGCTGGTCGGGTGCCGGTGGCTGGTCGGGCGCCGGTGGTTGGTCGGGCGCCGGGGACTGGTCGGGTGCCGGGGGCTGCTCGGGCGCTAGGCGCCGGTCGGGCGTCGGTGGCTGGTCGGGCGCCGGGGGCGGGCGCTGGGGCGCCGGGGCTAGGCACTGGGGCGCCGGTGCTGGGCGCTCGGCGCCGGTGCTGGCGCTCGGGGTGCTGGGCGCTCGGGCGCTGGGCGCTCGGGCGCCGGGGCTAGTGCTGGTGCTGGTGCTAACGCTGAGCGCTGGGCCGGTACTGGCGCTAGTGCTGGTGCTGGTGCTAGGGCTGGCCCATGTGCTGGCACTGGTGCTGGGCCGGCGCTGTGCCGAGTGCTGGCCTGGTGTTGGCTCGGGGCAGGGCTGATGCTGGTCCCGGGCAGACTGGGCGCTGTGCCGGGGCAGGGCCGATGCTGGGCCGGGGCAGTGATGGGTGCTGGGCCGGGGCAGTGCTGGGCGCTGGGCCGGGGCAGTGCTGGGCGCTGTGCCGGGGCAGTGCTGGGTGCAGAGCCGGGGCAGGCGCTGAGCCTAGTGCTGGGCCTAAATTTTTTCCTCATCTTTTTCTTAAGACTCCACCAACTAAGGATGGGGTCCTCTTCTTCTCTCCTGATTTGATTCCTGAGTTGAGCCCACCATAAAGCAGCATAGTCAGTAAACTCAGTTGTGGCTAGGTTTACCTTTTTCCATTCGGAATAATAATGGCACTCAAAGAAGTCCTCCATGCTCCTCTCCTGATGCGAACCGCCTCCTCTAGGAAGGGATCGACTCAACACCCAAAACATATACTACCAGCTCCACGAATCCTAACTTTTGAAACCGCGGAGAATACTTGAAATCCACTAAGTATAGACTTAGGAACCCCAAGGTATTCGGTCGAATTCGGTGCCACAAACAAAGGATGAATGCCTTTGATGATAAACCGGTCTAGACGACGATCAATTCCATGATGGTCGAACAGAGATTAGCAATTCCATGCTAAGAGAAAAACCGAAGTTTTGAGTGTTTATTTCTTTCAAAGTTGTTGTTTACAATGAGGCCGAGGCCTCTTATTTATAGGTGAGGAAGGGGAACAGGCTCTCATTTTCCTCCTATGAATTAGCTAATAAACTAATAAAGAAATACAAAAATAAGGACTGAAACTCGTAGCCTTGTTCACCAAGGAAAAGAGTCATTCCTAAACAAAAAACACTAAAAGGGAAAAAGCTGGAAATTCCTAAAAAACAGCTAAACGGGTTCTGGAATTATGAGCCGAATAAATACCAAACAAATTCCTAAAATTCTGATCTTTTGCAGATCCGTAGTAGACTCCATGGGCTACAACTTTAATGTTGGGCTTCAACCCAAATTCTATCTCCAGGTAGCCCAAATTCGTCATTCTTTGTCAGACTAGGAATCTGTCCAAAACCGGGAAATCCTAGCTTGATTAGGATTCCTTGTTTGGATGCACTTGGGCTTCTTTTTCCCTTTCCCGTATCTTGAATGTTACCCCATCCCTCCTTGGTCGGTCAGGGGGGGGCCCTTATCACAACTTACATAGGCTCCCGGACAGCTCAGCTCCATTTCTTGATGCTTATGCCATGCCCCTGGGACTTGTTCTACCCCTATCTGCTTCAATTCTCCCCCAAAATTCAGCCCCGTTTTTGGGTGTTTCCTGGCCATTGGATTCCCGTGCCTTTGGAAAAACCCAAAAGGCACGGGTCAATCGTTCGCGGGCCAAAAGTGCTCTTTGACGGGCGTGGCTGGGCCCCTTTGCCTGGGGGCTTAGCTTGGGGCCTTTTTCAAATTTCCAGGCCCTTTTTGGGTTTGCCCGGCCTTCTTCCCCGGGGACCTTAGGGGTTCTTTAGGGGGTGTTGTGTTAGGGCTCGGGATTTTGCATGGGGGTGTTTAGGTGCTAGGCCCTTTTTTTGGGGGTCGGGGCTGGGCTTAGCCTGGCTTTTGGGGATGCGAACCGCTCCCAATGAAGGGTCGACTCAACACCCAAAAAATACTACCCCCTTTTCGAATCCTAACTTTTTAAAAGCGGGGGTACTTGAAATCCATAAGTATAGACTTAGGAACCCCCAAATATTCAGTCGAATTGGGGCACAACAAAGGGGGATAAAACCTTTGATGATAAACCAAAAATTAAACTAAGCAAAAAACGACAAAGACTTGAAGGAAAAAAAGAACAAATTCTGAGATTTCAATTTTTTTTACTTTCGGTCTTACAATGATGGCCCAGGCCTCTATTTTTAGCGCAAGGGTGGCCTAAGCCCTCTCCCAACTCTAAAAAAGGTAAGACTAAAATAATCCTAAAGATAGGCCCAAGAAAAAATTAAAATACACAAAGTTTTCCGGGGGAAATTTCTAAAACCGGCAAAAATTGCAAAAACCAATCGGGGGATTAGGGCAGCCCGGGGGGTCCGTTTCCCCAGGGTTAGGAAAACCCCCCGGGCGCGGGGGC